>JAHWFP010179217.1:0-37449 GCA_023313725.1 Lithobius niger | reverse complement strand
ATGGGTGTTCCATGGCTGGTTCGATTTGTACTGCTAAGAATGACTTGTGTACCAAATTTCAAGCTTTTAACTCGATTTGCAAGAATTTGTTGCTCAAGCCTCAGGGATGGGGCACAGAAGAGCGCTGGGGGACCTTTCCATGTCTGATTCGATTTGTGCTGCTAAGAATGCCTTGTTGTACCTTATTTCATGTTTTTAGCTTAATCTGCAAGAATCTTTTGCCCAAGCCGCTAGGAGGGGGTTGCTGGAAGAAGGGGGGGGGGGGGGCTGCACTTGGGACCCTTGGGGAAGTTTCATGAGGAGTCCATGGCTGGTTCGATTTGTACTGCTAAGAAAGACTTGTGTACCAAATTTCATGTATTTACTCCGCCTAATGATTTCAGCCCAGTGCGCTACCACAATAAATGCGCTTCCGACGAGAATACTGCAGTAACGTGAAAATCGTGTTCAAAAGGCCTGGTCGTGTTAATACCTACATTTTAAGCTATAAAAATTGTGAAAATCGGTTCATGGGTTCGATCTCTAGAGATAGCAAAATTTCAAGCCCGGTTTTCCGTCACAAGAATATTGTAGTTACATTAAAATAGCATTCGAAAGGCCCTAGGCCATCCCCATAGCTACGTTTTAAGCTACAGAACTTGAAAATCGGTTCATTGGTTCGATCTCCAGGTCAGAGCAAAGAGTCCCAACAACAAAACAACAAATGGCCATATTGTGGACGCTGAACGGTTTGATTTTTGCCATTAAAATTTGTAATGCAGTGAAATAGTTACGACACAACCCCAAATACCGAATTTCGTCTGTCCATGTCAATTCTGGGCGTAACTATAGGACCCCAAAGTTTAACACGGAAGTTCATGCTGAGGCCGAGACTGTCGTGGTCCTTGATAACATTAATTCCAGTCTTTCCAGTTTTTAGTTGACATTATTGCATGCATAAAAAGGTGTACGGATTACAAACAGAAACGTCAAGTATGCCATAAAAAAACGGTTGTGTGATTGAAGTTTCACTTAACTTGTTAAAATGTACACGGTTAAAATTTATGACTTTTAATTTACACTAGCATCGTACCCGGCTTCGCCCGGGGTTTTCTTTCGCCCGTGGTTTGGTTTGACCCCTGGTTATTTTCCAGTTTTCGGTCGGTGTTGAGTGAACATTGTCTGTGTGACTGGCTATTTTTTTTCCTGCCCGTCCCTCCCCTTCCCTACCTCCCTTTTGCTACACGTAGTTGAATTTGGATGGGTAGTTGAATTAAATACTGCCCTTCCCCCTTTTGCGAGATTTGTGCAAATGAAATTGGTCTCCATCCCAAACAACCCATAAAAGTATCTTTTAGGTTCAGTTAATGCGTAATCATATGCTGACTTTGGTTTATAATGCAAGATAACCAAATGTACAATTCAGAAACATGCATCTCTTTAAATGCTTTTTGTCCTCGTGAAATAAAACCAACCTGTTTTTGTTCTTTTAAGAATAGTTTAACTCGTGATGCACAACAGTACTTAACCAGATGCAATTTTCTTAATTGTACATTGATCATTTAAAGTCATAATGTTTTATTCGTGTACTTTTTAACAAGTAAACTGAAAGTACAATTATTATATTTTCTTTTTTTACGGCACACTTGATGTTTTAGTTTGTAATATATAGATTTCGTTATCTCCAGTAAGTCAAATCTCGTTAATTCGTATACTCAAGTCTCGTTTATTTCATTTTATGTCAAATCTTGTTTATCTCGTTAATCTCCAATGCCGGTTTTTTTCTCCTTTACTCCAAACATCGTTTATCGTATTTATGTCATATCTCATAGCATGTTCCTCATTTATCTCAAATGTCGTTATTTAGTTTGTGTGAAAACATCTCAAAGAGAAAAAATAACATATGGTAATAAAAACCGCTATAAAGAATATACAAGAAAAACTGTGTAAGTCACGAGAATATCACTAATAAGAAGCTGCAGCTTGACTTTTGGGAAGCTGGAGAATCTTTTACACGTATTAGTGCGACATTGGTGTCTTACATGTCTTTTTTTTTCTTCTATCTGTTCCTTTAGACTAGGGGAGTTCGTTTTTTTGAATCTTACATCCGTATTTTATACTCTTAAGTGTTTTAATGCGAATGATAAAAGACGCGACCACATTGTTTCAAAACGTGTGAAATTGGCAGAAGTTGATTTCTCATAGATATTTGAGGTAGGAATTAAATCTTCCAACTTCACGAATTTCATGCACTAAAGCTTCCATGCAATGAAATTTCAACGATATTAGAACTAAATTGAGAATGTTATCATGTCTCAAACAAACAAACAAACAAACAGACACGCAAAATCGAAATTCAGTCGAGCTCAACTGATCAGCGAAGCAAGCAACGTCCGATACTCAACTGAAATTTGACATTTTTGTGTGTTTCTCTGTTTGGGATCTGATAGCATTGAAATTTCTTGGGAGCTTTGGTATATGAAATTAGATGAACTTCCAACATAAAGTATTTCTGGAGATATCGGGTTTTCTGTCGGATGGCTAAGCCGATTATTAGTAGTGGTGGTAAGGGAGCCCTGTCTATAAGGCTAGTGGTCCTAAACCAATAACACAAAGCCATTTGCCATAATAATACATAGTGAAAATTCTTTTAACGTGAAAAATGTTGTAAATAATTACAAATCGTATTGCCAAACGTTTTGGAATAAGTGGTCACTTCTTTTATCTTTTCTTCAGCAAATCTCGTGCATGGTGGCAGAACTATCCGGAAGCGCTCGTAAAGATCGGTGTAGGATTTTGTTCAATTGTTTCATTGTTTTGGTTTCTCAAATAATAGTTCAGTCAAATTAGTCTATTTTAAGGCGTTTGTGGGAACAAATTCCCATTAAGCTGAAAATTGGTACATAACCCCTATACGTCATACTAACCAACATACTAAAACTCATCAACATTCCGAGTTGAGCTTTCGCCGCCATCTTAGAAAAATGGCCAAAAGTCACTTCCGGTTTTTGTCCATTATTTCGTCTCCCGTTGACTTTACGGCAATAATGCATAGGCCCAAAGTTGTAGAGCATAAAATTTCCGACAAAAATCATACCTGGTGAAAATTACCAAAATCCAATAGTTTTGCGAGAAATTAATGGTTTAATTGTACATAGCCCTGATCTCATGTTAGCGTTTTTCTCTCATCACGGTTTTAAATTGTACACAGCGGCGTACGGATCGGGTTTGCTTCAATATACGCCGATAGGAATTGAATAAGATAAATAAAGCTAACAAATGCCGCAAACCGCATGCGTTTATCTTAAGTAGTTGGGAAGTTATCACGATTTATGTTATTTGTTGCATATATACAATTAAACTTTTATAACAATAGAAAAAGGTCTTTAGAAACAATCATTTTGTACGCGTTGTTGGGGGAGAGCCTACAAATTAAAACAGTTTATTGTTGTAAGAGGTATAGTTATCACTCTTGATTTCCACTCTTATATTATTGTTATTATTGTTATATAATGGGGTATTTTGTACCAATGTTTAAAAACTAATACATGTATTAAAATTTGTTTGGTTAGTAAATGTGGTAAGTTACCTTTTAGTTTGGCATATCTTCATTTAGTCTGGTCAGTCTTGGGTTTGACCCTGAAAAAAATTGTAACAAAAGCAATACCTTCGCAGTGAGTCTAAAAAATATGTTTTAGAAAATACATCCGAAAACAACGAAAATCTAGCCACGAAAACATTGCTACTAACGGGGTGAAATGCTTCCCCGAAAACAGTTTTTCTGCTGTAACTCCTTAACCGTCACTAAATCAAAAGGATAATGTTAAAAAAAAACCATTCAGCACACACTTATGGACAAGAAAGGTGATATACATTTTTTTACGTAAACGCAACCATTGAACCCCAAGAACGTGTTAAGTGTATCACCCTTAATATTATGCACTACAGTGCTCCTTTTCGATTTCAAAGTGCTCTTGTGAGCATTCTGTTAGCTCAAAATGGACATGCTTATAATATTCTGAAAGACGGGGATCTCTCCTTTCCATCAATCCAAATTAATATTGTTTAGGTTAGATAAGGACCGTTTTACGCCTGTTTAAAGGTGAAGTGTTACCGGCGAAGTGGCAAAATCATATGGTGATTTTTGGTTTCGAAGTGCTCTTACGATCTCTCTATTAACCCAAACTGGACATGCTTCGGATTTTTTGAAAGGCTGGGATCTCTTCTTTCCATCAATTCCAACCAAAATGGTCAGCCTAAATAGGGACCGTCCGACATCAGCTTAACTATGAAGTGATAATGACATAGTAGCGAAAGCATATGGTGATTTTCGATTTCAGAGGGCTACTGCGAGCGTTTTAACAACCCGAAGTGGACATGCTCAGGATTTTCTGAAAGGTGGGGAACTCTGCTTTCCATCAATTCTAACTAAAATTATTTAGCATAGATAGGGACCATCCTACGCCAGTTTAAAGGAGAAAGCATGAGGTGATTTTCGCTCCCATGCCAATACCACTTCACCTTTAAACAGGCGTAGGACAGTCCCTATCTTATCTAAACAATTTTAGTTAGGATTGATGAAAAGAAGGGATTCACGCCTTTCAGAAAATCCTAAGCATGTTCATTTCGGGTTAATAGAGAGATCATTGGAGCAGTTTGAAATAGAAAATCACTATTAGCTTTTGCCGCTACGCCACTAACACTTCACCTTCAAACGGGCGTAAAACGGTCCCTATCTAAGCTAAACAAGTTTGGTTAGGATTGATGGAAAGAAGAAATCCCCACGTTTTATAAAATCTTAAGAATGTCCACTTCGGGTTGTTGAGCGCTCGCAGTAACCCTTTGAAATCACAAATCACCACATGCATTCGCTGCTACGCCATTATCACTTCACAGTTAAACGGGTGTCGGTCGGTCCGTATAAAGCTTGACCATTTTGATTGGGATTGATGGAAAGAAGAGAACACCGACCTTTCCAAAAATCCGAAGCATGTGCAGTTCGGGTTAATAGAGAGATCGTAAGAGTACTTTGAAATCGAAAATCACCATATGGTTTTGCCACTACGCCGGTAACACTTCACCTTTTAAACAGGCGTAAAATGGTCCTTATCTAACCTAAACAATTTTAATTTGGATTGATGGAAAGGAGAGAACCCCGTCTTCCAGAATATTATAAGCATGTCCATTTTGGGCTAACAGAGAGCTCGCTCGAGCACTTTGATACCGAAAAGGAGCACTCTAATGCATAATATTAAGGGTGATACTTTTATAACACGTTCTTGGGGTTCAATGGTTGTGTTTACGTAAAGGTTGTACATCACTTTTCTTGTCCATAATTGTGTGCTGAACGTTTTTTTTTAACATTATCCTTTCGATTTAGTGACGGTTAAGGAGTTACAGCCTAAAAACTGTTTTCGGGGAAGCATTTCACCCCCTTTAGCAATGTTTTCGTGGCTAGATTTTCGTTGATTTTGGATGTATGTTAGAAAACATATTTTTTAGACTAACTGCGAAAGTATTGCTTTTGTTACAATTTTTTTCTGGGTCAAACCCAAGACTGACCAGACTAAATGAAGATATGCCAAACTAAAAGGTAACTTACCACGTTTACTGACCAAATAAATTTTAATTCATGTAATAGTTTTAAAATATTGGTAGAAAATACCCCATTATATAACAATAATAACAATAATATAAGAGTGGAAATCAAGAGTGATAACTATACCTCTTACAACAATAAACCTGTTATAATTTTAGGCTCTCACCCAACAACGCATACAAAATAATTGTTTCTAAAGACCTTTGGTCTATTGTTATAAAAGTTTAATTGTATATGCAACAAATAACAGAAATGGAGATAGCTTGCCAACTATTTAAGATAAACGCATGCAGTTTGCGCCATTCGTTAGCTTTATTAGTATCTTCTTCAATTCCTATTCCGGCGTATATTGAGACAAATTCGATCTTTACGCCGCTGTGTACAATTTAAAACCGTGATGAGAGAAAAACGCTAACATGAGAGCAGGGCCGTGTACAATGAAACCATTAATTTCTCGTAAAACTATTGGTTTTTGGAAATTGTCACCAGATATCATTTTTTCCGAAAATTTTATGCTCTACAACTTTGGTCCTGTTCATTATTGCCGTAAAATCAACAGGAGACGAGATAATGGACGAAAATCCTAAATCGGAACTAATTTTTGGCCATTTCCCCAAGATGGCGGCGAAAGTTCAACTCGAAATGTTGGGAGTTTTAGTATTTTGGTTAGTATGACGTATAGGGATTATGTACCAATTTTCAGCGTAATGGGAATTTGGCCCGCAAAAAAGCTAATTTGACTGGACTAATGTTTGTCAGAATCGATATTGCCTTAAGAAAACTCTTATTAATTAACTTTTTTATTCATTGATTAAAATTTTTTTTCAAGTTTTACTTGGCTGTGAGACGCAAAACAAGTACAGAATCAAGAACTCAGTTGGACAGCAGATCTATTTTGCTTTAGAAGGTAAGTCAAATCAGAATAGCTTTAACTGGCATTTATTTTAGTTAGCAGAAGCATGACTGTCACTGCATCAGTTTATCAACTACACCTTTTGGTCACGTATGAGCAAGAAGCCGAAGGCTCAACAAGAATTAAATGCACATGCTAAATGCTGCCTGTGGACGTTTCCTTTTAAATCTATAAATGGCCGTGTCAATATGGCTCAGCGGTAGGACCTTGGCCTCTGGTTTCAAAGGTCATGGGTTCGATTCCCCGCTCAGGCAGTCTGACATATAATTCCCAAAGCAACGTAAATAGGTTTGCATCTTTTTTTTTATCTTATCAAAGGAAGGGATGTCCTTCTAAAACTGGCTAACGAGGTAGAAGAGTTATATTTGTGCTTGAACTGTAAGTGTCCAGCATTTTACTGACTGGAGTCTGTACAGACTGTAGCTTTTATTTTTATGCACATTGGTGACATCATGACACCATATCGCCAAAAAAAGTGGCAGTTATAGACGGCTAATCTGAAAATCTACCTGCGTCACATTGGGTTATTTCTGATAAACAGCAATTTTACCATGGGTTAAAATTGATAATACTACACCCTTTCCCTACGTTTGGATTCTTATAACTACAAAATAAAATTCGCACCCTGCACACCAACAGAATTCCAAAATGTTCGGGATGTCGACATTGGTCGTATTCTGAGTCCTCTGCCTAAAGGATCTGGTATAACAGTGAAGTAAGCAGTGTTGCCTGCAAGCATTTAACAATCAAATCTCAGCGCTGCCACCCTAGAAAACTCCTTAAAATGCTTATTTTTATGAAAATAAAAAACATTTTCCCATAAAAACAATTACGAAAATAAATACAAATAAAAACAAATACGAAAAAACACTTTAATAGCTGTGTTGTTATGGACACTACCCCTAAGGCCAAACTGAAAGCGAAACATATGAAAGTGAAATCGCAAATCCGGTTAAAAATCCTGTGAAATCAGGTGAAAACAAAACATTCACCATGACAACAACGAATTCTCCTTTGCCTAGAGTGCTCAAGAAACAGAATATAAAAGTCTATGCAACACAATTTGTTGACAATAGGTCAAGTCAAGTCACCCTATTTCTGCGTCTGCACATCCACGTGATAGTGACAAATCATCAAGCAAAGCCCTAGTCCAGGCTACAAGCAGGTGTACCTTGTTTTGTTTCATATATTTTTTTGACTACAAGTTTTTTGACGTTTCCTTGAGTACTTTTCCCTCCTAAAACCGAATCCGCCGAGTACCAGACCCTAAATGTTGAGCAAAATTATTTATGACGTCAGAAAGACATCAATTACACGTTTTTTTTATACAGCGGGTAAAATAACGGTCGCACGACTTTGAGAGCCCTAATATCATTTGTAGCCCTCAAAATAAGCTAAAGAATGGTCTACACCTTGTCCGTCTTTCATTAACAGCAACGGAGTTACGTCCCGTTGAATATTACGTCATATAACGTCTTCGTGACATTTACTCGACGTGTGGCTTCCCTGTGGGTCATAAAAAGGTCGTACGACTTCGGGAGCCCTAATATCATTTGTAGCCCTCGAAATAAGCTAAAAAAACGGTCCAAACCTTGTCCTTCTATCACTCATAGCAATGGAGTTGCGTTCGAATTACGTCGTATCCAGTCCATGTGATATTTCCTCTACGTGAGGCTTCCCTCAGGGTCAAAATATGGGTTGTGTGATATTGGTAGCCCCAATACCATTTATAAAACTTGAACTAGGCTATAAAATGGCCCAAAACCTACTCTTCTAGCACTGGTTACTATGCAAATTAATATTCCGAGACAATAGGAATGTATTTTATTTTAATGCCTTTACAACAACTTATACGTTTACCAGCCATAGCATTTCAGCCTTATAAAATATCTTATAACATCAGTCCCAGGCAAGTGCTACACCCATAGAGCCAGATGAGTTTTATGCTTCAGAGCAAGATATTCGTAATAAAGTAAATGAGAGTGACGTTTTGACAGATGACGAAAAAGAACAGTTGTTCAAGGTATTAATGAAATATAGATTTGTGTTCAGTTCGAGAATTGGTTTAATAAGCCCAGTTATGGATATTGATGTTGGCGATCACCCACCAATCGCGTTGAAGCCCTATCCAGTTTCGAAGTTTAAAGAGTTGCAATTACGTCAGCATGTAGATCGGATGCTGGAGCTTGGGGTTATCGTCCCCAGCACGAGTGCATGGTGTTTTCCGGCATTTATCATTCTCAAGAAGAATAACACCACGCGTTTTGTGATAGCATACAATAAATTGAATGAAATAAGCAAGATGCAAAACTTTCCAACCCCTAGGATTGAAGATATGGTGCAGAGGTGCCCTAAGAGCAAGTACCTAACTCTTTTTGATCATACTGGCAATACTGGCATACTGGCAAGTGGGGGTGACGAAACGAGCAGGTGAGGTGTCATCTTTTTGCACCCCGTTCGGAAATTTTACCCCTCTCAAAATCATGTTTGGTGTCAAGCAAGCACCAGCGTTCGTCTGTGCCTCAGTTTCTCGAATGCTCGCCCCTCTACATTATCTGAACGTACAGAGCTATTTTGATGATATCTCGATTATGTCACAGGAATTCCGATTGTACTTGATGGCGATCGAAGACACCCTAATGATTTTAGGTCGTGAAGGATTTAAAATAAACATAAAAAAGACAGACTTTTGTAAGAAAGAAATAACCCTATTAGGTTATAAGGTTACGAGTGAGGGGGTTTTGCCGAACCCTAGTAAGAAAGAAATACTGGAGAATTGGCCACGCCCCAAAAGCATTAACGAGCTCCGAAGATTTCTCAGTTTGGCGGGTTTTTTTCGTAGATTTGTGATGTCATACTCAACGATTGCAGCGCCTCTATTTGCGGTGCTAAAAGGTAAAACTCCGAAATTTGTCTGGGAGGCAAAGCAGAAACAAGCTTACCAGAAAATCAAGAAAATGGTGGTAGACGCTCCCTTGTTAGCAGCGCCTGATTACAATCAGCCTTGGATAATTATGGCAGACGCATCCTTCTCTGGGGCTGGAGCGATTTTATATCAGGTCGATCCACTCACTAAGGAGAAGGATATAGATATAATCACCATAGATATAATCTCTAGACGTTTGACAGTTGCTGAGCAGAGATTTTCTAATAGTGAAAAGGAATTAATGAGTATTATTTGGGCAGTACGTAAGTGGCGTAGATACATAGAAGGGGGTGTGATAACAATTTTCAGCGACCATAGGGCACTTTCGGTTTTAAGCAAGGTAAGCGCACCGACGGGACGCTTAGCGAAGTGGCTTGTGGAGTTATCTCAGTTGGACGCTAAGATCTGTTTCGTCCCAGGTGCACAGAATCGTATCGCGGATGTATTATCTAGACGATACGAATCTGAGAGAGACTTTACTCCTATCACTAATCCAATCTTGATACCGGCTATGAATGAACGAACGAGTCAGAATTGTTATGTATTTAACAATGATTGTTTGTGTAATCAGTTAGATGTTGAGGAGATTACACTTGATCAAATTAGAGCAGAAACGTTAAAGGACAAATATACATTTGCATTAAAGTTAGCGTTGCAGGGAGAAACGAAGGACATAAAGTATGATTCGCCTTCAGTTCATAGATTTGTGTTGAAATACCAGCCAAAATCAATTGCGAGTGACGGAATAATTTATGTGGATGTAAATAAAGATGTTGTGGATACCCCAAATTTGAAAATTTTGGTGCCCCGCTCGCTGCAAAAGAAAATCATTCAGCTAGTACACGATACGTTTACAGGTCCTCATATGGGGGTTTACAAGACGATAAAACGCATATTTTATTTGTACACATGGATGAGTGCTACAAAGTTGATTTCAAATTACGTAAGGACGTGTAAAGTTTGTCAGTTCCATAAGGTGCAGTAGACTCGTAAGAAGGCTAAAACGATGATAGTAACTGAAAAGGAAGCATGGGAGAGTATTGTTTTTGACCTGAAAGGCCCACTAGTACGGAGTACAAATGGTTTCACTTACATCCTAGTGGTGCTTGATAAGTGGAGTCATTGAGTTGAGTTAATTCCCCTAAGAAACGCTGAAGCTAAAACTATAGCAAAAGCACTCATTGATGAAGTGTTTTCACGGCATGGTGTCCCAGCTGAAATTTTTTCCGACAGCTCCAATAATTTGAGAGGACAAATAATGAAGAATTTATGCCTACAGTGGCGTATCAAGGCTAGATTTCTGTCAGTCTATTCACCTAAGTCCAACCTAGCTGAACGATGGATGAGAGAGTTAACAAAAACGCTAGCAATTTACGTGCAAGACGAAAAATCGGGTCATAGAAATTGGGATTTGCGTTTGAAACAGCTACAGTTAGCATTAAATTCAGCAACTGATTCGGTGACGGGTTTCACTCCAAGTATGTTAGCAACAGGAAGGGAATTACGAATGCCCGAAGCCCCTGTCGGTAAAGTACAAACGGACGAAGTTAATTACCCATTACACATCTTAAACTTAACTTCACACATGCGTGCGATAGTTAGGAGAGCTGTACGCAAATGTCAAGCAGCTAAGTTACATCGTGCTGCAAAGGCGGATAAACATAAAACTGGTAAAGAATTTGAAGTAGGAACTAAAGTTTACATACGAAATCACCCCAAAAGTGACATATCCCGCTATTTTATGAAGAAAATGGCACCAATTTACATTGGAAATTACGAGATTGTTAAAAAGTTTAGTCCTGTAGCTTATCAGCTTAAAGATCTTAATACGGGTATTATTTCTCGTTATGTGTATCGTGAACAGATTGAAGGTGAACGTTACCCAGTTAGTGAAGCAGATTCCGAAGAATTTTAAACTTAAATCTGAAAGTAGTTACTGTGTTTCTTCTGGGTCTTCTTTCGGCCAGCAGTTACTAGCTAGATCTAAAATAATTACGCATGCGGATCGTGAAATTGCTTGTAAACTGAAAGAAAAACATGTTGTATACAGATAACCAAGGTTCACTAGCGAAATTTCATTCGCCAAGTCAATTGAGGCAGCTTGGAAATTTTCCAGGTTAAGCAGATGAGGTTTGGCAGCTGCCATCTTCGAACTTTACAGAATGAAAGTGATTCAAGTGCAATTCTCACGCTTCCCCTTAGTGACCGTTCCCTAGCTTCTTGAATATGTTATTTTAGTTATTGTTTAAGATAACAATACTTGAATCAAATAATTAAAAACTAATTTCGGATTGAACTTAGCTGATTGTTACCGCGTTAGTCACATTTGACACGCGTTGTTACCGATATTGTTACCGATATATGTTACCGATATTTGACAACCGATTTTGACGATTAAAATTTTGAAGTAAAAATCTTTCTTAGCTAATGATAATCGTAACCGATGGTTAATGGTTACAATTTTTCAAGTGAATTTTCGTGCGTCATGCACTTCGTTTTTTTTTCCTTGACTGTTTTTGCACTGATTGATTGTGATTGTATTTTAAATGTTGAAAAATCGTTTTGCTTCTGCATAATTTTCGTGAAAATGTTCAAGTAATTAAGTTTGTGTAGCAGGTTTTTACGGGAATAATGTCTGAATTTTGACGCTCAAAGATTTCCCAGACCTTACAAAAAACGTTACTGATACGCGTAGGTAATGTCACCCTGCTGGAACAGTCAAACGATTGAATTATTAGCAGATAAAAAGCTTGACCGTCCCCATAGCATCCTTAATTTTAACTTGTTGTTAATGCGCGCCTTCTCGGTATTATTTTTGAATAATTTCTGAGAACTTTGATTATTGTGTATATAAAATAGCTTAGCTTAATAAATAATTTTCACTTACCTTAACGAAGCGAGGGCGCTTCTTTTCGAGGGCGGGACCTCTGCAACGACGGTTTCCACAGCTTCCTCGTATTCTTTAAGCTAGGGCCTTAGTGGGCCTCTTTACTTTGATGCTATGGCTCCACGTTATCTATTCTGTACACTCTGTATCTTTATTGATGTATTCCAGTAATGCTATGTACTTTGATGTATGGTCCAGTCCCTGGGGATCAGTGGTCTGGATGGCTCTGGCCTTGCCTGCCCCTAGGGGTAGCTACTAGCAGAGATGGATCATGGGATACCAGGATATAGTACAGGAAGTACCTTGCACCACCAGTGGTAGTTACTGGCTGCAGCTCTAGGTACTTACGGCCTTGCAGCCTCACTCTGGGAGCTAGTCCCCTAACCAGCTAAGAACTCTTCCACTCTGCTAGTAGCCCTGATCAGAGCATCCTTGAACCATTGGACAACATCTCCTGAGGACAGACCGAGTGGCCCTGGAATAAACCCTGAATTTATCATCCTTCTGGCGTTCTTCCTTGTACCGGGCATAGCGGGGTTGCACTGTCTAAAAGGAGTTTTCTTTGCTTTGTGGTTTCGAATGGGCCAAAAGGCACTAGCAAGGTTTAAGACAAAGCAGAAATCCGCTTAATAGTTTTTACTATTACGAAAGGGCGGTGTTTTTTTTAAAGGATGAAAGACTAAATATATGTACTATAATCAGTGTGATTTGTCGTGATTTAATTGCGGTGTAAGCAAGCACGTTCCAAAGCTTAAAGGCTTTTGTAGTTTAATAACTTACCCGAACCTAACCTAAGTTGGGATAACTGAACGGTTCTTGTAAAAAAAAAAGGAACTTGGGTAATCGTTTTTTAGATTAGGCGGGGGAAGTTGAAAGTATAACAGTGAAAGGCTCAGTATGTTTTTCAGTACGTAAACTAAACCAGGTAGACGACCAGAAGTAGTGATAGCCTAAGTTTAGCTACGTAGACTAAATCAGGTAGACGACCAGAAGTTGTGATAGACTAAGGTTAGCTATGTAGACTAAGCGATCTGGACAAAAAGTAGTGATAAGACTAAAAGGTATTAATAGCACATTACCAGCTATACGGAGATAGCTTAATGGTTTTAAGTCTTGTTTGGAAACCTAACCTAAGTTTTAAAGGTAAAAGTCAAAACGCGGTACTAACCTAAGTTATAAGGTTGTACAGGTAACTCACTTGTGTGAGTTTTTTTCCTGAAGTGTGCACTGGTAAAGAATTTTCGGTGCACGTTAATATAAAAATGGCTTTGATGGGGGAAGTTTTCTAATTCCCCACTATCGTTTCATTGCCTAAAGATGTTTTTAGGGAGTTTTTCTTTCCTGGTAAACCTATTAATGTAGTTCGTATGGAACTAAATATTGTAAACTCAAGCCTAGTGGTTGCGCACGAGTTTTGGCCCCAAACTTAAAAGCTGTGGGATATTTTTACGTCGTTTTTCCATTAGGAGTAAACTTAAATTTAACTGCTGAATTTGTGCAGCTTTAAATTTTCAATTGGGGGTCCAAGTTTGCTTAAAGGTTTTACGTGCAGTTATATACTGTATTTTTGCTGATGTCGGCACTTGTCAATTGGTGCCGAAGATGTGAATGTGAAATAAACTGTGCTCTTGAGTTACAGACAATGCGTCTTTTATGCTGTGTAAATGCAGTCACCAGACATGTTGCTACGACGGTGTTTATCTCTAGTGACCACACAGTCGTCAGGCGGGGGATTGTCAGTGACGTCATCCTCCAGTTTACCGAAGCTGAGTCAATCACCATGACGTCATCTATGGATGGACTACCAGTTCCAGCGTTCAAGTAGATTGTTGTCTATCATGGCCGTAAAGGACGATTGTTACGTAAAGACAATCTCAGCATGACAATGGACATCTACCACACGTCGTGCAAGGCATGGACTCAAGACATTGTTGCAAGCTACCTGAGGCCTTACCCGAAGGATTTTGGAGTCTTTCGTCCAACACCCACCGATTGGGGTGTTACTGTCCGGTCTGGCTGTTAATATGGCCGGCCACATTGCTAACCCTATTTAGGCCCTAAACCTATTCGAATTCTGTTAGGGTCAATACTCAATGCGTATACTTTTAAGACCTGCAAGTCTTTGTAATGCTTTCACCCAGTTTGTACGAAATGATTGTGTAATACAAATGTGTTTTATATTTCTATTTTTCATTCCTCCCTGCACACGCATCGTTAAAATACGACGTCAGTATCACCTCTAACACAATGTCAATGCAATTGCAATCGTTAAATCCCTTTCCAAATCGGCAGGTTGTTTGCCCGGTGCTATTTTTGAGCTCAGACATTCAGTTTAATTAGTTAAGGTCACCTAAAACTGAACTAATTTCGCCCAACCACACTTCAACTACACGGCTGTAGGTTTAAGCTTGAAACCGTGCTAAAACCGTGCTAGGTTTAAGCCAAAATATTTTCTAAACCAGCTATGCAGTATGATCTACAGTGGCAGTTCCTCTGGGTAAGCAGGGTAGGCAGGGCTTGCCCAAAATGATTCATTCCAAAAATCCTTAATGCATACCATTAGTGTCAATTTATTTACGCTTTATTTAATTATCTGCTTCAAGATTTTTCTTATTCTTAAAATTTCATTCGTCTACAATTACTACTTTTGTACTAAGATCATATTAATCCTTTTTACTATTTTCTGATATGAAGGCTTCGACGAAAGGCAAAATTCTTTCCAAAAAACTCACTTTTCTGCCGTAAAGTCTCCATGCGAATGAATGCATGCCACTGACAGCTTAATAGGAAACTTTAGATTTGCCTTACTCTCACTATGATGTTACATACAAACTACAAAACAAAGGCCCTCATTTCAGTACAAAACAATTCGAGAAAACCAGTAGGGTGTTGTTAAGTTCAGTTAAGCCTTGTACATTTATTTTTTTCTTTACGCGCTATAAAATGTTAAAGTCTTGTCCTGTTGCCTAGTGCTGTAGCACGGTTACTTGCTTTAGTTCTGATGCTTCCGTCGTACTAAACGAAGCTGGAATATCCACTTTACAATGAAGGCTTGATCCCGAATGCCTAATGGCTGGCAGGTAAGCCGATGGGGTTGCCCCACTGCGTGATACAGCTTCACCATTCACCAGAAATCACTGCCTTTAGTTCTCTGACTACAGAACGACATGATCTGCCTGAAATGTCGTGGATGTTTGCAGGGTACACTGCATTCCTGTATGTATAGTAGAGACGTTCGTAGAAAGCTGTACGTGTTTACTGCGTTCGTAACAAATATGAAAAACAACCTGCCCGTTTTGAATGCCTACACAAACACACACATGTATAGGCATAAGAAGTCAAACCTGTCTACTTCAGGTTACCACCTGATTCGACTTCGAATAAAAGTGTAACTCCATTAACAGGTCACTCAATAATCCATTTATTACTCTTTAGGAAATTAAGAATTATTCCGTGAATTTTGGATTTATAACTCGACTTTGAGTCTAGTGTTATTGCTGGGACCATTTATCAACATAGTATGCTTTCCAAATTTATGGTTGCCCGGTTTATGCTTCCCGTATTAACTATCTTACAGAACTCGAAAGGCTTGCTGGGGTTTTCAGGACCTACAGACTGTCTTTAAATGTCCCCAAATTCCACAGCAATCACATATGTAATCAGAGCTAGGACGTTTATGTCCACGGGAGACAAATGTCTCTTCTTACAACCAATAAACTCTTTTTTATTCAATTTTTAAGCTTTAAATCCAACAACATTATTATCTGCTGATTTGGCCGCAAGAGCTAGTTGCAGGCTTCATCAAACGAACTATTATCCTTAGGTAACAGTTCTTTTTTTAATAAGCTTTGATAAAATGCCAGCCGCTAAGTAGTATCATATTGCTTCCTTAAGCAAACTATTATAGGCACGATTATGAGATAAATGCTTTAATTTGCTAATATAACTATCAACTGACTCATCTGGCTGAAGAACATGCCTTCCGAAATGAAGACCTTCACCTATTCCACTAATCTACGTGCTGGATTCAAACAAGTGTAATTAAATCATCTAGTGACTAATCATGAGGTTCAGCTAAATGCAGAAATACTGATAGCAGTAAGCAAATAATCTTAAACCTGATAACCTATGCTAAGTAACTTCTTAAATACTCTTAAAATAACCATAATTCTCACTGTATCCATGCAATAACTAGGAAACAGGCTCTTGCGCCTATTGTAGGTGGAGTGGACAGAAAATTATTTTTAATCTGTATTTACTCTCATTTTAATGACTTTGCAATACTTGCTAATGTTCCTTAAAAATCTGGGTGCAATACTAACTCGGTTACGTTTGAGCCCCTTGCATTTTGGTGTGAAGCTCCTTGCTGATCCTTTTTGCATTTTAGCTTTTTTGTTAATTTTAGGATGGGCCTAAGCTACGTTTCATATTAATTTTAAAAGGTTTATTAATAATAAAGCCTGTAACTGCAAGCCGAACAATCGTCAGTAACGACAGTACTTCATAGTGTTGGCCCATGTTGTCCTCATCCCGAAGGAAGACGGGAAATATCGCCCTATCTGTCTACTCCCAACCATTGGCAAAATTTTAGATCGGCTTTGCAGTGATCCTCTCGTCTTTTTTTTGGAGCATAACCAGCTTCTGTCTGACTTGCAGTTCAGGTACCGGGCACAAAGAGATGCTGTTCACGCCATGCGCACATACCAATCTAGAGTGTCCTATCTTCACAACTTAGGCTATCATTGTTTGGCTATTGCTCTCGACATCACTAACGCATTCAATTGTGCCTGGTACCCCGAGCATCCTGAGGACTCTTTGCAGGTTTGAGACCCCCTCAAATCTTTACTAACTGAATCAGAGTTTCCTTGAAGACCGCAAAGTTTCACTTAGCTCAGTAGGAATTCTACGGAACATGGTTGCCCTCAGGGCTCCTGTTTAGGCCCCATTCTCTGGCTCGTGATCATGGAGGGTTTGCTTCAGTCCCCCAATACTTTCCCTAAGCAGGATGCTGAGGCACAAGCTTTGGCCGATGATACACTGTTAACCTTGAGAGCTCCCTCCATTTTCAAGCTCGAAAATCTCTGGCTAGAGGTTCAAACACCTCTTCTGGATTGGGCTCACCTCAACAAACTGACCTTTAACACCCAAAAGATATTTTCCTTATTTCATCATGCCAAATGGGCCCTGAGAGGAAACCGATTTAATCCTAATCTTCATCACAAAACACGTGCAGATATGCGACACCCAGTTATCCAGTTGTGACTAGCGATCACATTAGATATTTGGGCTTCATTCTTGACCCACCCTTCTCTTGGAAGGCTCACCTCGCTTACCTGAAGAAGAAGCATTTTCCTCTTGACAGGTGTCTACGTATCGTTGCTTCAAAAACCTGGGGCATTCCCACAGCAGCTCAGAGAGCAATCTATTTCCGTTGCATCGTCCCTATGGTAATTTATGATGCTGAGATTTGGAGCAACACTGTGAAATTAGTCAAAAGCACACAATTGCTTGACTCTCTGGCAAGGCCTTTCCTGCTCTCCATGCTTAGAACCTATAGGACCACTCCCACCGATTCACTTTTTGTGCGTCGGCGTTGCTCCTTGTTCGCTTCTTGCGATTGCCCGCTATGAACATGCCAATAGGATTCTTTTGCCCGAATACGAAAGCCGTGTTTCTCCTATACTGTATCCACACCGTGCCACAAGACTCTGCAATCCACTATCTTCTTACTCACCATCTGATGACCACTGCTGCAAAATTTTCACTGATGTCTTACACATTAATGGACGTACGAGAGCGGCCTTCGTTGTGTTTAGAGATGGAGTAACCGTTTACAGTTTAAGCTTTAGACTTGGAGACCAGAATTCCGTTTTTCAGGCAGAAGTGTTTGCCATCACAGCTGCCTTTCGTTTTGCCATTGACCACCTTCAGTCTGACAACAGCATTGCTTTTTACAGCGATTCGTTTTTTGCCATCACTGTCATCTCTAACCCTATTCTGTCTACTCACCAAATAGCTGCTGCTCATCTTCTTCTCTCTGAACTACATTACAAGAACATGATCAAATTTGCTTGGGTCTGGGCCCATGTCGGAATACCTGGTAATAAAGCTGCTGATCTGGCCGGGAAGGCCGCCACTAATCTGGATGACCTTGAGGAACTCCCTTTGCCTTCTTCATGCTCCAAGCTTTTTTCTCTTAACGATACTACGAAGAAGTGGCAGGAGAGATAGGATTGTTCAACCAAGGGCCACCCAACCTACTGTTTCTTTCCTAAAGTGCACCTACACTTTGATGTTTTGTCCACCAAGACTATTCAGTGTGTTACCGAACGTGGGAATTTTGCTAGTTACCTTGTTCGCTTTGGGAAGAGAGGTAATCCTTCTTGTCGCTGTGGTACCACCCTGGAAAGCATCCAGCATGTTCTTCAAGACTGTTCTCTCGCTTTTAGAGACTCTGCAAGATCTTCTTTTCTAAGCCAGGTTATTCGATCAGGGTTCTCTTGGAACTACCCTGAACTCATTTTGTTCAATACAGAAAAGAATTTGCTACATTGTGTAATGCCATCGTTGAATACCATGACTTTGCTTGCCGCTGATTAGCAGCTCCAGTGGTGGCACACGCAGTGCACTCGTGGGTTCCCGTTGATCCTTGCCACCTGCTCTGTTGTTTTTTTTTATATTGTGTTTTTATTTGTCAACTCGGTTTGGTTCTTGTAACAGACCAGTACCCCAGTAGTGGGGACTGTGATTTGAGTGTTTTGTATTTTTATTGTTTTTAGTGCTTTTTTTGTATTGGTTTTGCATGGGAGTTTGATTTCCCAAGTTTGCATGTTTTTATCTTTTACCTCTTTTACTTGGTGTGCTTCATTTTATGACCTTTTCATTCTTTTCCTTTCTCTGTTTTAGAGGCTACCACTGTGCTTCTATGGGTCTTTCTACTTTTCAATCTGATTGGAGACTTTCCGTGTTTGTTGACTTGTGGTCACTCCCGCTGCTGCCTCTATGCAGATTCAGTGGCTTTGGCAGATGGTTTTTTTTTTCTCTTTTGTGGTTTTCTGTCCCCCATCCCCTCCTCGGGCTGGACACACGTCTAACATCTTCAGTACTTCCCAGTAATCAACAGATTTAAAAGATCCACAGCTCCGTATCCCGCCTCCTATGACAATCAATGTTGAAGCGCACACCTCTGGCTCATGGTATATCTGAGAATGCTAGATTTTTTAAAGTTGGAATTATCACAATCGTAGGTCAGATGGTGTTGGCTTGGATGTTTAGATAGCATTTAAATAATTCTAAACTTTCAGAACTTTTAGGGCCTAATTTTTGCTGTCGTTTTAATGTTGTAAGCAACAACAGCAGCGAAATTAGACCTATTGCTTTCGAGATTAAGCCTATTCATTCTTGCAACCCTTGTAGCACAGGATTGACAGTTCAGTTTACATAGCAACCGCAGGAATCTTGAAATTACTGTTTGAAGCCATGTAATTGTTTTGTGTCGCGGCATAAACATGTCGTCTGCTGTATTCTTCCGTTTTATGTCGGCCATTTCATCATGCAGCAGTGATTTGAGGTTTCACATTTGCGATCCCCATTGATAGTGTAAACGGCCAGCTCGGTCGCCATTTTGGGTGAATTCCTTCAAGCAATCTTTTTCACATGAGACGAATGTGAGTCATTAAGGAATCCTTTTTTTTTCCATATGCCTGCCTACTTCTAGTGATTAAAATGCGATAATGAAATGCTATAAGGAAGCAAAAATCTTGATTACCAGCAGCACAGTGTATGCTTCGTTGAAATTCCTTAACTGTTCAGGATTCCAAATTTACAATGGCGAGTGTTAGATCAAAAACTCGAAAAATCGTAATTTCCAGGATTATAATTGATCAATTTACGGCAAATTCGTAATCAGCAATATTTTTGGGGCTATCTAGCAATTTGGCAAATTTGATGGCAATCTGCCCTTTGGTTTGGGCCCCACCTGGGCTACAAAAATGCAACCAACCAACCAACATTTTGCAATTCTGTGACTGTCATGGGCTCCACCAATAAAACTGGCAGAATCATTCCAATTAATATAAGATTATTGGAACGACTCTATTAGTTAATACTTTAAAAATTTCAAAATTAGCTTAGAATGATTAAAATAAATTCAAGAATCACTTAATTCAAATGAATTTTTAAATGTTACTCTATTTTAATACCCCCTTTTAACAAATGACCTTTAAATTAATCAATAAATCAATAATTTTGGCATTGAATTACGCAACTGGGTTATGCAATGGAAATTCTTGATCATATCAACTGTAGCAGTAGAATTTAAACATAATAACTCATAGCTTATTACGTTTAAAATTACATTTACTAACCACTCAAAAAAGAGCGAGCGACAAATTCGGATTGGTCACTCGCTCTACCCCTCAACCCAAGAGCGCATTTCTGAACTTGAGAGTAAAAATAGAGTGATGAGCCAACTAATTGATTGAAAATATGTGAATCCAGTGAAGGCCCCTTAATAACTACTTTCGAGCATGGTTAACAATATTGAAAATTTGCAATGAAGCATAATAAAACACCAGAATACAAGGAGTCAACTCAACCCAAACATCTGAATGTGGAGCTTCATGCCACTTGAAACAAATGGTAGCCAATGCTGTTGTTGTTGTTGAGAACTGAATTGGCAGTCCCATCTTCAAGTGTGGGAAAAATATCAAGTTTTACATTTGCTCAAGATGTAATTTTAGGTTTCATACTTTTAAGATAGGGTTCCACACACTTGTCGCCACTGTTATTTTTAAGTTAGAACTAAGTTTAACCTAAGGGAATTAGGAGTATAGAAGTAGCAAAGGCACAAGAATGCCAATGCATTACAACATGATGTCACAACAAAACATTACCACGAAGGAGGTAGGGGACAGTAACAAATGGCCACCTACTTACTGGAATGCGATCAACTGGTGGGTATGATACACCACACCCTCGCCATAGGCTGTCCTGCATTTAGCAAACCTCGAATTAAACACTGTAATTTGCTTTAACTCACGAATTATCTTATACTTATTTTTACATTTTTATTTTTTCTTTATTCCCTATTTGTTCTTTTTTCCCTCCATTATCTATTCACTGTTTGCAATAGGTTGCACATCTGTAGCAGAACACATAACTATTTTACCTGGGATATAACAGTAATGGACAATCCACTCTACTGCGAGAGCATCCCGAATGTCACAGCCAAAAGTCATGGACAAACACAGTGGCCAAACTCTTTGCCGGATTTAACACTCCCTACGTTTACATCGCCACTTCGAAAAACTTCAAATGTAGTGCATGTTTACAAGAAAGGAGAACTTACCTTCGATTAAAGAATGTGATTCACGCAAAACCCCATTCTTGCTGTTCTCCTTTTGGGGCAGAGACAGACGCGTCCCATATCAGATCATTTACAAAAAATCTGAAACCAAACGTAAGTGATTCTTTGTGGTATATATGCTTTCAGAATTATTTGCGAGTTTCAGCAAGACAAATTACGAGGGGGCCGTACACATGTTAGCCGTGGAAATCCGGTTAACCATTTTTCCTGATAATGCGTGTCAGCCATTTTTATGTGGCATGTACCAACCACACAAAGCGCTTCCAAGTGGTTACTTGTGTAGCAACGAATCCCACCAAATGCAAAACTACCTAACGAAATCGTTTTCAAGCGTAGCAAAAGATCAGCTGAAGCGCTACAAACGGGAGTTTACGAGCCCAACTGAAGCGACTGAGACTTGGTGTGCGTGCATCCACTGAAAGTGCTTTCAAGTGAGTCATATAAAAGTAATGAAATATCATCCTACGAGGAAAAGGCCACTGGGATGGTTCACGCTGCATAATTTGATCTTTGATTATATTGAGTTGACATAGTTAGCTAAATATTTTATTGGGTTTTCTTGGACTATTGAACTTAGCTACAGCATCTTTGCTTTGGTATGTAACAAAGTAAACGCACACGACGTAATAAAATGACTTCTCGGCTGCAATTTTGGGCTTGATGTCATTGTCCATTGTGATTGGTTTAAGATTTGGCTGCCCGTGGTTACAGAGCAATTTTCCTTTTCTACTGGCAAGAACGTTTCAATGCATGTGCTCACATATATTATTAGCTGCAACCCAATTAATGCTTAGTGCGTTTTCTGCATTCTAGATACGGACTGCTGCACACGGAATTGCCTTGGTCCAATCCGTCCCTTTGATATGAGGATAACAGACAATTTGGAAAATGAAGTGCTTCACTTATACAGGCCGTGTAGATGCCAAGCATGCTGTTATCCATGCTGTCTACAGGTAAGAAGGGGGGGGGGGGGGGAATTCCGCTCTTATTCATCTTTAATTAAATATCACTGAAGAGTATATAAACGTAATTAGTATCCAAATATGAGCTACTATTTTCATAGGCAATATCCCCAAAATATGAAAAAATTTGGTTTCAGTAATTTCATGAATATTTGGCATTGGATGAAGATACAGTTCGCCTACGGTCCGATCAATCAAATCGTCGTCCTGTCGTTTGTCATCTCAAAAGTTACGATCCACGATTCAATGCAACCTTAGTTCAACGCAACCATTCAGCCAAGGATCCATTGATATAATGCATGTACACACCAGTCGCTGGCTTACTTACGTTGTTTAAAAGTAAAATGACCAAAACAATTTAAATTCAGCAGTAAGGTTAACGTGGACTAAGCTCAACGGTGTCATTGTGGTATCAAAACCTTACAATGTGTTTCTTTCCTGTTTTGACCTTGTTTCAATTAAAACTCACTATAACATCAAACTGGCCTATTTTTGTTTACTAATTATAGAGAAATGGCTCCGCCCTTCTTTTACTTTTATTACCTTCGTTATAGTTAGTACTAAGGCAGTAGCTGATCGCTTTCAAACCAACTTCTTGATATGTCTTTTTTTTCCTATAATTACCATTTCTATTTAAATATTTTATTTGTGGCCGCGGCCAAATGCCATACCCTTACCCTTGCTTTTCGTAACAATACAACCTACAATATTGTTGCCTTCCTTAAGGCCTTTGACCACTTGATAACGCTAAGGAAATAACTCCTATTGCCATTGTCTGAATTATATTGTTTCTCAATCTGGTCTCTTTATTTACTCCCCATATTGCCGCAATTTTTTCCACCCCCCTTTATACTCTTCTCTACAAAGTTCTCCATACGAGACTACTGTATTATTGGCTCTAATTAATCCACGCCACTTTGGATTAAGCCTAAGAGAGATTTTATGCAAATTTATTCCACTTTAGCGTGTATGCAGTTCTTCAGCCTTGGATCAACAAGGAGTGACGCATCATCTGAACTGCCATCATATTCACGATTTGACCAACTCTGTCTCAAGATTTCATCGGTAAAGATCGCTTGACATTTTCGAAATTAGCTCAATTAGACATCAGTTAGGGAAATGTAAACTTAATTACAGCAACTACGTGCTTTAATCAATTGCGTAAATATAGGACTGGAAACATTTCATCTTTCACCTGCAATTCTCATGTGCTTGCGATTTATAAATGGATTTAAGCTGTTGGACCTTTTAATGCATAACTACTTCCAAACAGTTCCTGATCTGCCTTAAAATGGCCTAAACGATTGAAGGACTTAGTTGGGCTTCAGTCTTTGATATATGCAACCTGTCTTTAGATATCACTTCTTTTGAACCCCTTGGTTACATGAACTTTGGCAATCACTAATTAACTAACCAAAAAACGGTTATACCATTTAGAAAAAAAATATTAAACCTCGTATCCCTATGGAATTCACAGATATAAACGCACACAAATGAAAAACAGATTAGAGTTCACTCGAACGAAATGAAATGTAATTTGAACTGCAATTCCTTTTGTTTTTTTCCCTTGGTAATTTCTGAAGTGAGCACAATTTTTATTTGAAATGTGCCAGGTTTGTAATTGTATGTCTGTTTAATTTGTATATTGTACAGGCGTTTTGCTGTTTTGGGGATTTGCTTTGATTTGTTTTAATTCTGTTTCGTATGAGTGGCTGGTTACGTATTTTGTGTGTTTGTGTGTGTGATTTTTGAAACATGCAGGCTGTTTTTTGGTATGGCCTTTGTTTTGTCCGTGTTTGTGTTTGATTTTATGTGTGCATTTCTAATTTGTCAAATTTATAGGCGTTTTGTGCTTATGGTGTATTGCAAAATTGAGTTTAACCAGACTTCATAGTCCATGGAGATGGTGTTCCTGATGGTGTGCACGACAATCTTATATGAATGAAATCCCTGGTTCGGCCTGACCTCAGTCACCCCAGGCATGTTCTGGAAGAGAAGGGAACTCTGATGCCTTATGCTCAATGTGGTTGAGTCATGCAAAAAATTCTAGGTATTTCCGACTGGCATAATAGCCTACCAAAATTATCCTTCTCTCCTTACGGCAGTATGAGTATGGCTACATCAAACCCCCAAAGACTCCATGAAACTGATAATAACATAGCCTCAGTCAGGCTCGGACTGGTCATAGTGCCAGTGTGCCAATGGCACAGGTGCCCTTTGGCTACCATATTTTTGGCACCCCTTTGGTAGTCGTTTTTTCCCTCCTCCACACGAAGAAAAATGAATGGTTTTGGATTCCCTGCCCACTGATGACCTTTCATTTAGGCTCTAATTCCCCTTCTTTCTCTTTAACGTTTTTAACGCATTTTTTTAACTCACCCTCCCATCCAACCCACTCTAAAATTTCCAAAAACAGTATTACTTGAAATGTAAAATGTGCGTTGAACGCACTCCGAAGCCAGATATGATGACAGAATATGAAAATAAGCAAAGCTTCTTGAGTTCGACCCTGGATTTTGCTTCAGCTTGGGAAGCTTAGACCGTTTCACCAAACTCCTATTTGGAGGCACCATAATTTCATGAGAGTTTCTTGTAAAATACATGGCGCCCCTCCCCGGTCATTTCGATAAATGGCACAGGCGCCCTTTACTACCCAGTCCGACTCCAGCCTCAGTGGCAGAACAAGTACGCTTAGGGCCAGTCCGCAATGTGAAAACTTTTTTATTTGTTGTTTACACCCGGCTTGCAGCTTTTTGTGGATGTTGATGTGATGCTTTCGTTTTAATTTGTCTGCATTCATGTCCTTTAGTAGTACAATGGGTTGTGGTCATGCCAGCATGGCCTCCTTATAAGCCCAGGCCTGTGTGCAAGTGAACAAGCTGCGTAGCCTACTAACCATTCCAGTTACGCTTTGAATGCTGTCACAGTCAATGCTGGTCTCGATGCTGATGTGTTCCTTCTTCGGTCTGTGTGTGTGTGTGTGTGTGTGGTTTTTGGCATAATTCTCCAGTAAATATCATGCACACTAATGTTTTTGGTTTTAAGAATTTTGCAGTCAAATTTTTCTTTTCTTTAAGTTTATACATCTCAGTTCAGAAGCTTACAAAACAATTGTAACATTGTGTATTTTCTTAAATTAATAATAGAGTTCTAGTGAACTTTAAAGATCTTTTTGAAAGAAATTCATAGCACAAACATTTGCACACTGAAGCTTATGATAAAAATGAAACGAAACTGACACATCACAACGACTGAAAGCTATCGAATAAATTAAGAAGTTATAAAATTAGTAGTAGAAAACATAGAAATACTTGAACACGTCGAAAACTATTTTTCACTGCCTGATTAATAAATAGCCTAATTAGTTATCCAGAGGTTCTCTGATTAAACATCCATCCTGCTTTCGGTCTATGGTCTTGATACTTTCGAAGTTTTTGCTCCTTTAAACTCATTCGTGCTTTGCATTGGCAAAAATAAGCTCCCTAATCTACTTATCGGGTTCTGTTGTTATGTAACCGCTGAAAAAGACCATTGTAGCCATTGTAGCTTTGAACTCGGTCTCCCAAGTTAAATCTTTTTTCGATCCATAATTTCTGTGCCGTCATCCAACATTTTCCACAGAAATGTATAAACTTTGTGGAACTTGGCCAACACGTGCACCAACTTTTATTAATTTCCGATTTGTCACACTGGAGATCTGGATATATGCTGTAATCGTGAGTTTCATTTTTGTCTTTTGTCTGGACATAATTTGGGCACGTTTATACAATGGTCTCTATAGACTAATCCATTTGTCCTAGAAAGCTGGTTCTTAGCACATTTGAAAGAGTCGCGCCGCAGGTGTTCCCTTTATAGAAATAGACAGTTTAATTGGGCATGCCCTTCCGAAGTTACGTGGCCCTGCACAATCAGTTTCATTGTTCTACATTGTTTAAACAGCGTTATTATTCAACGATGCCAATCATCTATCTCCAGCCACAAGATGTGTAAGCTGACATTAAACAAATGTTAACAATAATGGTGAGCCATCTGATGATTCACCAGCGCTTTGAGTGAAGAAGAAACATCAAGGACCACGCTAGTGGTCTGCCTGCCAAGTTCAATAATTGTCACACTTCATTGTAACTTCATTATAAGGAAGTCATTGTTTAACTCCTGCATTGTTGTTACATAGCCACTAGCTTTGGTGCCACATAGGGCCTTAGGGCTTCGGGCAGATGACCAGGAGTGGTTAACGCTCGTTAAACCCTTTTTACTAGCTTTGGTACTTTATCTGAAACCAGAGTTGAGCGTATATCACGATGATGAGGATAAATACCAATGCGGCAAAACAGCTTGAAAATTGTTGGAAATGGGCAGTCTTTGTGGCCTGACAATCAACAGTTGTATTTCAATCCAGTGCACAAACTGAATCAGTGGGATAAAAGTACGTGAAGATCGTTGATTTCAGCTGACTACTGACTACTATATACTGACTACTATACACTGACTACTGACTAATTCCGCTCATATAAAATAAATTGTGCGACATTTACGAATGAAATTTGGTATTCAGCACTCTTTTAACTCCAATACGTGCCTTTTAAGGTTTGACGTTTGGGGAGGCATTAACTAAAAAGATTGCAATCATTGTAATGCTATTTTTCTGTATGTTGGGAAAACGCCACCGGTGATCAAAATAAGCATTAGAACAGTTAACAAACGGACTGCCAGAAATAATCGGTAACAACATTTTTGATAAAATGCACGTGCTTGTTGCTTGAAGTAGGGCGCATGGCTTCTGGCCACTAAGCTCTTAATAAATCCGCAGTATGCGCTACTTATTGTTGATGGTTTAATGGAAATCAGCAAACGCTTTAATTTATACGATTGAAGTCCTCACTCCAGCAAAACTTAAAAAAATTATTATCTCCGTTCGTATTCAATATTTTTCGACCAAACTTGGCCAGATAATAGATAACTGGGCAGTGGCGAAGATAAGACGCCACAAACAAAAAAAAACTACAAAAGAAGTGATATCTAAAACAAAACCCACAAGGGTGAAAGAACCCCCCAAGTTTCAGCCAATTAAAGTAGTGATATCAGAGCCAAAAAGGCTGCCACAAAGTTACTACATTAGTTGCAAGCTAATCCCACCAACTATTACCTCACACGTTAAATGAAAAACTTGACCATTGCTACCGATAGTAGCAATGCCCAGGTTTTTTTATTTAACCTATGATCTAATACTCGGTGGGATTAGCATGGCAAACTACTGTAGTAACTTGGTGGCAGCCTTTTTGGCTTTGATATCACGACTTTGATTGGCTGAAACTTGGGGGGGTTCTTTCACCCTTCTGGGTTTTGTTTTAGGTTATCCTTATAACGAATTTGTTTATGCAATGGTTTGATATCACCCTCCCGTGTTAAAGCTAAATTGTCCGTTGTCCATTTGGCTTGCCATCCTGTAATAATACAAATAAAAGCCAAAGATGCTGTAAGAAAGCTGCGGACAAACCAACTTCCAAAAAAATGACTTAGCAAGGAGTACAAAAGACCAACATGGTACGTCAAAGTATCACTAATTAGAAAACAAAACCGAACTCGTTTGATGTTTAAGGTAAGGTATAACTGATCCAAAGTTAAAACAGCAAAGCAACACGAATAAATTTTCCTGTAAGGTTTCACATGCCACATTGTTGCTACACTGTTTAGTTCATGTGAAACCTTACTGCTGTATTCAAACACTCGACACATAAATAAAATTAAAACCATAGTCCAACTTTCAAAATTTTTGTTAGAATAATACAGTGTACAATATAGGCTACGCACTCGCCTGCTTTTTGGGCTAAATGTTTTAGGATTCTTCAAGTCAAGTTGTCTTCTTTCCGTTCATCCTATTGATGATAGTACACAACATTTTAAGATTTTAGCTTCAAGATTTCAGGACTGGTATTTTATTTTTATTTTCAACGACATTTCCAGGTTTTCAAGGACTTGCATGAACTCGAAATTACTTAATCTGCAGGTCTATGTTTAGCACACTAAGACTACTCATTTTTTAATTTTTCAGCATGCCGTTTGGCCAAGTAGAATGCACGAATCTGTCCTATCGTGTTCTAAATTAAATACTTAATTATTTAAATATTAAATATTTAATTAATTAAATTAAAACGTGCGAATACGGCAGTAAGGTTTCATGTGGACTAAATAGTACAGGAACACTGCAGTACAGTATGTGAAATCTTACAGGAAAATTTATTTGTGTTCCTTTGCAGTTTTGTCTTTGTAATAGTTTTGGCTCTTTTGGTGAAGCGACATATGAGGAGCTGTGGAATTGTCCGAGGGGGCGAAGCCAAAGAGGATGTTACACAGCTCCGAGGACGTCGCTTCACCAAAAGTGTGCATTGAATCACTTATACCGCCCCATTGTTGCAAAATCCATGTTATAACTGTTTTATTACCACACTTTACGTCGCTTTGACAGGAGGTATTTAATGATTTGTCTGCATTTATTCACCATTAGAGAGCGTTTGTTCTAGCAATTTAGACACCCCCTCCCTACTCGTAATGCCAATGTAACACTTGGCGTGACCCCCCCCCCCCCCCCCAAGAAAGTATGTAACAGTTTTTCCCCACCTCCCAAAAAAAACACAACTGTATAGTTTTTTTCATGTATTCATTTTTGTAAACGTACATAGTACCTAGAGGCGTAATGACCAGTAATTAAAAAATTATATTAGCGAAAATTATTTTGTTACGTAGCATGTCATTATATCCCCCCTTCCCCCTCAAAACTGATGGTAACAAGTTTGGTCAACACCCCCTCTCCCCGATTTATACAGTGTTTTCTTTCGGATCATTAGGGTTGCACGAAATTTGTTCATTGTTAAGATTCGATGTTGATGCGAAGTAAGGCAGTCGCGGGTGCTGGTTGCCGTCATACGTCGTTCGACGAATTAGGTCTAGCTGTTGTTCGGTCCATCACAAAATATCGTTGGATGTGGGCATGGCGGCCATTTTCAATTATTAGTGATGATCGCACATTCACTGTTTCACTTTGAATCAAATATTTCGTCTCGGTTCCAAATTTGAAGGCAATCTGACAATGGTAAGCATAATTTCGGAATGGTGGCCTAATTTCAAGATGGCGGCCATCATAGATTAACAACGACGATCGTACATTCATTGTTTCATTTGATATCAGGTAACAGCTAGATCGCCTATGTGCGTGATCTGAAAGAAATCGGGATTTTGCCAGGGGCAAACGTAGGTTAGAAATACAGTTACAGTAATTCGGAGATTGTAGGATCTAATTAGATGCCAGAAAAAGCAAGAATTGACCTTAAAACTTTAGTTATCTTATCACATCAACAAAAGTGTGCGGTATAAGTGTGCAGCATAAGTGTGCGATATAAGTATGCAGTATAAGTCACCCACCTTTGTTACAACAGTGGTGGCCATGCTCACCATTGTTGGAAGTGGCTAGGTTAGGGGAATTAGACTGCACACATACAACAATAAAAACGGGAAAAGTATGGTAATAAGGATCAGTTAAACCTTACCTTAAACATCAAATGAGTTCGTTTTTTGTTTTCTGAGGCACTGTCTTAAGCTGGACCAAGCCAGCAAGCACTGACACAGAAGCAAAGTTTATGAGCTAGTTCATTCAATCTTATACGTTTATGGAATCATTGTTTTTAAAATCAACTTACTTTTAGGCTATGTATTAAAATGCGCCTACATTATATTAAGTGTGCACAATGCACATAGGCTATATCTATAAGTTGTTTTTTTTTTAATAGGAGTTAGCGGTGTCATCTCCCTTGGAAGGAAATATGCCCATTGGATTTGTTTCACAAGAATGGAGCATTCTGACCCCTAAATATGCCATTGAAAATGCAGCTCGTGAACCTCTTCTCAAAATTCAAGGACCAATTTGCACCTGTCGCTGTTGTTCTGATGTGGATTTCAAGGTTAGTACTATACGATGGAGGTATGAAACCATTAAAATAGAACAAAATATGATGATGCCAGGCTAGATGACAAAGTGTTACGACCCTTTTCCCCAACTATAAACCACAAACCAAACCATGCATCCAGACATCAAGTCAATCCTTAAAAGTTTAGAATGATGAAGCTGAAACAATGTGCTGACTAACTAATTTCACTTGCGGATACATCATCATCACCCAGATTACAGATTAGTCATATGAGTAAAGATAAAGGCTGGATGGACGTAAAGAAGAGAAGCCAGTGTTGCTGATAAACAATAATTTTTTCCCCTTGTCACGACGTGCGGAAGTTTGAGTCGATTTTACTATTTAGTTTTTGAAGAGTGGTCCTCTGCTTGCAGGCTTCCATTGAAAATCATGAAGTTTGCTAAAATACAAAGTAAAACAAGTTCTGCTGATAACCTACTGTGGTTGTTGCCCTTTTTTGATCGCTGTAATGGCTTGTAAGCTCGTAAAGTTGTAAACGAAGCAAGTAGTCTGCATTAAAGACCGGTCTTGTGAGGATACACAAAACACTAATCTGAGAAAGAGAGAAAAGACAACTGCCCCGACTGGGATTCGAACCCAGAAGTTTACTAGCCGGGCGCTTTAATCACTGCGCTACCGGGGCGGGTTCTGGCTGCAGGCTCCAGCCGAGCTAAGTAGCTGTTCAATATTTCTCAGTGGTGACCTAGAGGTCTTAAACATCCATACAAGGAGGGAAAGCAACATTGCTTCTTGGCCTACATACTAGAAATAATGCAAGTAGTAAATAAAGCCCGTAAAGTTGCTTTGTAGGGCTTGGCAGGGCGATAATACTGCTGGCAAATAAGGCAGTCTTCACTTAATAGTCGATATATCATGAACCATGGTAGGCCAAAAGTAATGAAGCTGTATTAACTTTAGGATGCTTTTTGCTGCTCTGTGTCGCGCTGCTGGGGACTAGTGATAATCACGAATGCAAAAATTTACTAATGATTCAGGAATACAGACTTGATCTATATTCTTCATTCTGCCTCGTGCTGGATCCTTAGTCTATACTCAGTATAGCATACCGTGAAAATCTTTATAGAAAATTTAATGTTTATTCCCGGCATCAACGAATGTCTGCTGAATCCTGATTCTTGTTGCTTTCTAAAATTTTACTGCAATAATTGTCTGCTATTTGTTCAGCTACTACTTGGCTACGAGTATAATCTGGAAATTACGAGTCTAGAACACAAACAAGTAGTTCTACACGTGATAAAGTATAGTTTCTGTCAATAGTTTCCCTGGTCGGTGACAAATAATGAAATGTTCTCTAATTTTGGTGATAAACCACTGCTATTATGTAAATAAATTAGTGCCATGTGATCAGATGAAAGGAAGGTGGTCTTGCCTATGAGGTATGTGCAAGACGTTTCAATTGCGTGTATCGTGGCTAAGATTTCTTCCCTGTTGTACTTTCTTTTCTGCTGGTGTCAAGGTTCATAAAATATAGGCTAGTGGGCAGGTTATACCGCCATGGATTTGTGTGCAGCCTTCTAATTATACGTCACTGCCGTCAGCTTCGACATCAAAAGGCTGGAAAATTCAGAGTGGTGCAAAGTTGCTGCATTTACTCTAGCTTGTTTTAAGCCCTTGAGTGTGTCGTCTGCTTCCTTGTTGCTAACGAAGTTGACATTCTTCTTCGTGCATTTGGTAAGGGTCTCTGAGAAAGCTGAAAAGTTAGGGATCGCTTTCTGAAAAAGCCGCACATTTCGATGAATCTGCAAATCTCTTTTACGTTTTTAGGTTGTGGGAAAGTTCCATAGCTTTATTTTATCTCTGTCGGGTTGTATATCATTTTTGGCAGTTATAATGACTACAAATTTGACTTTCTTCACTATGAAAATGCATTTTTCAGGGCGGAGCTTCGTTTTCAATTTTTTGACAAGTTTGAGTGCTCTATCTATGTGCAACAGGTGTGTTTGGAAATTTAAGGAGCTAAGCAGTATTTCGTCCAAATAAATGATACAGTAGGCCCCTAGGATATCTGTGAAAATCAGCTGAGCGCAGAATCGGAAGTGGGCAGGTGCAATTTTTAGCCCCATAGGAAGTATATTAAAACAATACGTCTCAATTGCACTTTGAAACGCAGTTTTCGACATTGCTTCTTCTGCTAACTTATGTTTGAAGAATCCCATGCGAAAATTTAGCTTTGAAATGTGTTTGACACCATTGAGGTGTGCTAGTGACTTTCTTATGACTGGTAGGGGATCCGAGACTTTCTGTTATTGCGTTAAGGCCTCGTAGGTCTACTTCGACTCGGTAACCATCGAGCCTTTTTGTTTACATAGGCATTGGATGAGTCATGCAGATTTGGATTCTTTTATGACTCCTATTCTTGTCATTTCTTCCAAATATTTATTGAGTATCTCCCTCTGGTGGATGGAACTCGGTATATTTTAGATTTTACTGGTACTGCACTACCTGTTTCTTAGTTAACTTCATAATGTTCATAAGTTCCTAGATCAAATTCATTTTTGATGAAAACATCCTGATGCATCTTTAGCATTTCAAAGAACTCTATGTGTTCTTGTTCGTTGAAATCTGGTAGCGAGAATTTGAACTTGAGATTATTCCAATCATCATCTAACTCTGCCTAGAATTTCTCTGGTTGCTCTTGTGAATTCACGGAGTCGTCATTGGCTACCAAGTTTTGCATTGATCTTTCATCTGTCTTTGCTTAGTGTGAGTGGGCCTTGAGGAAGGAGGGGAGCTGAATCTAGCTACCGGGTTAGGCTGAGCTGTCTTGGACTCTTTGTCGTTAACTTCCGTGTTAGTGGCATCTGGTTCAGACTGGTTGGGTTTTGGGAGATTTATCAGGTTTATAGCATTCGTAGGCATTTCCTCGTCATTATCGCTGTCATATTCAACTTCTGCGGTTGTGTAATGACCAAAAATTGTACCAGATAGTATAATATGTCCTTGTTGGATGCGTTAATAGCCATAATCGGGATTAAGCCGGTTGGTGACGTGTTAATGTTGGACAGGCACATGCACAGCATCAACTCCCCCATGGGGCATGGCTACACGTCACGGACTTTGCCATTTCATGAACTAAACTAAACTAACTAGACATCTGGCTAAACAATTGGGAGGTTGTTGCATTGTCGAATAAAAACCCCGCTCCTTATTTCTGGATGGGCTACATGTAATGCTGCTGTTATTCTTGTCTCAGAATTATTAGGCAAAATGAAATGTTTAAAAGAGAAACTGGGACTTTGTCGTAATATTTGTAAGGCGTTGCATTCTACAGTGACTGTGGATTAACAGTGTTTCTTCATCTGACGAAATGTTAATCGTCGCTATATGCTCTGTTGTTACATTATATTTTTTGAAATTAATAATTTCTTTGTTCTGATCGTAAGCTTCCCACGCGTCAAAAGGTAACGGAGATAACTTAAACTTGAGTTCTCCAATTTCTAAAATCTGATCAGAGCTATTCAACTTGACCAAATTTTGTTGTTTTGAGAGGAAGTCTTACCCCAATAAAATGTGGATTTTTACAAAACTGCCATCAGGGACGATTCTGAACTGCTGTTCTCTAGAGAATCTGCATTTGCTCATGCATCTGCATTCGGTGTTCAATACTTTATCTTTACCTTTTTACCTCCAATGCCTATTAACGATTTTGTGGCACTTTATTTTAGGATCGCGTAATAACTTCCGTGCTGTTGTTGATTCGACTAGCAAAACTCCAGATTCAAATCTAGCAGTGCCAATTTGCTAAAGTGACCAAATTAAAAAAAATTAATTGTGGTCTAGATGTGCGGATATTGCGTTATAACCTATGCAGTTAACTGGCTAATCTTTTTTGCTGTTACAAGCTAGTTCATCTAAGAGACGTGTAGTGTCAATTTCTGCCGTTAGATGGAGTTGGTGAACACTGTCACTTATTTTTTGCTTGGAGCATGGCTTCTAGCTTTTTCTACCTTGTCATTCGTTTTTCTTCTGTTATAACTGCAGGGTTGGAGTTGCTATCCCAGTAAATTATGCAAATAGTGGGTGTTGTGACTGAAGCAATTAATTGTGTATTTTCCAGTCTTTTTGATAAATGAACTTCAGAAGAGGGTTGGTGATAAGAAGCAAAACCCCTGGACCAGGGCAGGCCCTCCAAACATGTAATTTTAATCAATAAAATGTTCAGTTCTTTACCTGATGAAGGTTAGGCAAAGAACTGAAAGTTTTATTGATTAAAATTATATGTTTAGAGGGCATCCCGTGGTCCAGGGGTTTTGTTTCTTATTCTTTGATTTTTATTTGAGATTTTAAGTGCATTTTCTGTAGAAATTAAATGAGCTATTCTTTCATTTGAGTCTCAAATGCTACGAAATTCTACAGTTCTATTAATCACTTATTAATTCCAATAAAATGTCATTGTTGGTTTTAATCTGGGATATTTCTGAGCGGAAATTGGTCAAATCAATACCGTATTCGAAAAGTGTAAAAATTACAGAATCACAAGCTAATTTGTAAGCTTTATTTATTTTGGTTAGTGCCTCCGTGAATGTTTGATGTAGGTGAGCGTTTAACTCTGCAGCTCGTGCTACATATTTGCCCAGAAGTGCTCTAAAACAGGATGCTAATCTTGGCAATGTCAAAGTTCAGTTACTTTAAGCTTGTAATGTCGGCTTGCCGAAAAACGATTGGAGAGGATACACGACCTCCAAAGATCAAAAAACCCGTGAAACATTTTTTTTCTCTCGGCCACTCGGCCGGGGAAAAACCCCAAATTCAAACGCCTGTATCTCCCAAGAAAATGGACCAATCCGTCTCATCTAAACAGCTCTTAATAGCCACGAACTTTATCTGTTTCCCCCCGCAAACGGAGTACTAAAATTCCATCTAGAAGTCATTCTACAACATTTAGAAAAACGCACGAAACCGGAGCCGTAAAATCACCGTAGCGCACGAGACACCATTTTCGCCACTTGTAAAAATTTGTAATTACTTTTTATTTTCACTTAGGCATAAAGCCAAAAACATTAGTTTAGTGTTTTAGAGGAGGAGCTTCCTCTGCGAAGGTACTTAACCTCCTACTTAATTGTACAGAATACTTTGTGAGTGTGATATTTTTTATTATGTTGAACAGCTGCAACCTTTATGAAAAATTTCCACAGCGATCGTCGACTGTCCTTTAACGTTGATGTTATTTATTTTACTCAAACTTAAATGCGTTATAGCATTCTCTAAGCTAATCTATTTATTCTTTTTATGCTTTATTCATAATAATCTTTTGCCCCCAAAACGCTACCATTAGTCCAACATATACAGACATCGGCAATCACCGGACACGAATTTTTGTGTATGTATGTTTTGTTTTAAATCTCTGCAAAACCTGACTGACCCATCCGAATGTTGCTACTAGCTTGCTCTACTATTAAAAACCTAAAGATATTTATAAAAGATCTGTTTTCATACAATCCGAAAGTCAAACTGTGCTTAAAAACTTCGAATCCTCATTCCCCCCCCCCCCCCCAGCCAAAACTAGCTGTGGTGTCTAACACTGCTGTTTTCAGTTAAAGCTTATAAAATTTAATAGTAATGCTCTCTGCATTACCCAAAGCCAAGTATTAAGCTTTAACAAGAGCCTATTCACGTTGCAAACATGTATATATTCAATCCGTAGCCAATAATACAAAGTAAAGGCCTATTTCCCAATGTTCAATTGAGTAAAACTCAAAACAGGCCTGTCTTTTCCGTCTTACATGTCCCTTCTCCTTCAAACGGCTCTGCACCAAAACCCTTTGCCATACCGACTCCTCCTCCCACTTTCCATTGTTCTCCAGGCCCTCAGCCAATCAGACCCCCGCAGCTTCCCTCGACGTCCGCGCTTTCCCCCCTCTCCAGCATAAAAACCCCCAGCTCAAAGCATCCACAGCACAGCTCACAGATCTCTCAAGCTAGACGGGTCACGCCGGTCGGGTGTGGAGATGTCACGTCCTGGATTGCCATGCCGGGCAAAATGGTAGTGTTTGTAAGTAAACTAGTTTAACTTTAGAAGTTTATCTTTAGGACCCCCCCAATTCTAAATTTATAGTCTAAAGTAAATTAACCTCTAGCTTGGAGTCTTTATGGTTGGTAAGCCTTATCGGCATTGCTGGTCTTTACCACCATAATGTTAGAGTAGGCATCTCTTTCTAAAAAGCCAGTTTCTTACTTTGTTCATTTTGTAAATGTAAACAAAGGGACGGTTTGATCCTCGCGAGGAAAAATAACTGTGGGACGACTTGAAAACTACAGTTGTCAAATATAGTTGTAACTTAGCCGACGCGGTTCAGCTTGCTGGGTATTCCTCGATAGGAACCCAAGATAAAAATGCTTTTTCTTGTCTAAATTAAGTGTTTAAGAACAAACATCGTTGTTCTTGTATCCAAGTGAATTTCTAATGTAAATTCTTGATTTATTTGTTTTTGCCAAACTTGTCAAAAGCTGAACTAGTGAACTAAATGTAAAAGTGTTATTTTTATCATTCTGTTGTTTTAAAATAAAAACCAAGAGTTTTTAAACCTCAGGTTCGTTCCCTAGTAAGATTAATTGTTTCTAGTGTAAATTATTATGTAGCCCATTTTAGCTTTATACTTCGTTTAAGCAATTAAATTAATCCACCGTTGGTGGCAGTGTATTACCGGAAGCATTAAGGTTAGGCCTAGAATAGGACACCGACGCTCCATCCCCCATGCCGGGACTGTAGCCCCTGCTGTGCTTATTATCGTAAAGTCGAAATAATCACGTAACCTAATGCAAAGAAGTACTCGTCAACCAAGGATGTCGGGGGCGCTACAAGCACCTCAGCCGTCGTAGCGTCCGCCGCTACAA
>JAHWFP010179216.1:35714-67339 GCA_023313725.1 Lithobius niger | reverse complement strand
GTCATGCATTGAAATCTTCTAGCATTAGGAAGAGTTAGCCCATGCTAGCGCGCGCACAACATCTCCATACTCTAATACTAATCTGCACACAACAACGTTATGCTAGGCTTTCCCCTCAGCATTGAAATCTGTTACGGAGAAAATTTGAAATCTTCAAACACGAATTGCATTGGAACTGTTACAGACTGAAAATCTCTAATAGCATTGAATTAGTTAGGAAGAGGTTTGTGCACCGAAGTTTAGTATTGTTTTCTGTTAGGAGCCGTACACAACACCATATTAAGCTGCTAAAATAGTATCCTTAACTACTAACGTTCCGTCATAAGGTGTTTTGTTCGATGCGGTGTGTGGCCGGCCTAACATGGGTTTCAATGGGGCGGCCATATTACTTCAAACATGTTGTCAGACGCCTTGTGGCATTTTTCCCTTGTCGAGAGAAGGTACCAAGAGTTTCATCTTACGACAATACAAAACAACTCGATCTTGGCTTGCGCGACGGAGCTTAAACACTGAAAGGTCTCACTACAGCAACCATTTTGGAGTTTCGTATGCAATTGACCAAACAGTCGTGAGCAAAACCAATTGGATATCTGACAAAACAAAAAGTTTTGTCTTGAGGCATGTTTTGTGAAACAAAGATGTTCTATGCGGTGTGCAGGTGGCCTGATATTGCGTACGCCGGTTACCATATAATAATTTATTTGTCAAGATTAATGTGTCGCTGGAGCAGACGGCCTACTTGCATGGACTTTTTATCGATATCAAATGTGTAAGAAAATAACTCAAACGTAACGTTCATATTCGACATATAATGTAATGTAATGGTGGTTCTTCACACCCATTCTAGTGTGAAAGGAGGCATCCGGGTCAGGAGCCACTAACGCTGCTTCCCAATTTTAAAGAACAGATTATTTGAATTTACCCACTAAAATAGTTTTGAGATATCTTCAGAAAGAAGCTTAAGTCCATCTTGTCCAGACCCCGCCGAAAGTCGAGAATGCACTCAGACTGGACCACCTCAAAAGGTAGAGAATTCCAACCCTCACCGCAAAACAGGAAGAGCGAACATCCAGGCTTCACCTAGGTTTCACCAATTTCCAACAGTGATCCTTTGTACGTATTTCCTGTGAAAGCTCGAAGAAAGAAACATCGACGGGAAGAAAACCCTTTAAGATCTTAAACACGAGGATAAGGTCCGCTTTAAGACGTCGAAGTTCCAACGGGTCAAGTTTAAGACGTTTGAGACGGGATGGATAAGTTAAAGTCAGAAACCCCGGAAGGGAAGCCGTGAAACGGCGCTGGACAGACTCCAGCATATGATCTATGTCCCTCAACAGATACGGCGACCAAACTGGGCTGGTATACTCCAGGAGAGGTCGAACATGACGTTATAAGGTGTATGTCCGACCTCTCCTGGAGTATACCAGTACACCTTATAACGTCATGACTATTTTTTATATTAACTATTTTTTTTATTTTATTTTTTTTACAATTTTCACTTGCAAACAAAAATAATTGATTTATTTCTTCTTTTTAGGATGAAGCATCAAACCGTTTTAATTCTCACAGTCCTCCTGGTGGTGGCCATGAGTTTAACTAGCGGGAAGCCTCAGAAGCGCTGCGTGTGCGAACCTTGTAACTGCAAACCAAAAGGCCAGTGCGCATGCACCATGCAATGCAAATGTGTGGTACGGGATACCCCTGCAGAAACCCCAACTTCATAGTGCTTCAACCAGCTTATTATTTTCGTAAATACACCTTGTATGAACCTAATGTGAAGAAGCGTCGTACTGGATGAACTAAAAAGAAATAAAACAATTTTAAAATCGCTTAACAAAATTTCAATAAATTCACACACACACACGCACACAAATCGTTGTCGATGAAACAGATTAAAGGCGGGTAACCACCAACGTTGCAGTATTTAGCCCTATCGAGTCCGCAGCAAGCAGAGGAATGCACAACACAAAACTTTTAAACGCAACAAACCAACCACGTGACTCCTTAAGTATTGAGTAAAAAGTTGGTACGCCCTCGTGCACATAGAAATAAGCTGTAAAGATTAACGATATTAGTGTCACTAGATGGCGCCAGGGTTTTTTTTTAATACTTTTCCGTGGCGCCATTTAGTAACATTAGTATCGTTGACTTTTATAACAGCTACCAGGTTCACGAGGGCATACCACATTTTTCCTCAATAATTCAGAAGGAACGTGGCTTGTTTGTTCGTGTTTAAAGATATTTCTGTGTGCATTCCTCTGCTTGTTGCGAGCAAGCGCTAGAGAAAGCTATATAGCGCTCGATGGTGCTTGATTCTCCAAACTTTCATTTGGTGGCAATCCGCCTTTAAGAGAGAAATGCATATACAAGGAAAACGAAATTCGATAAAACTTGTGTACACGTCGGCAAAGGTTGGGTAGAGGCTACAGTTACTAAACTTTTTATATTTCCCCTACACGCCTAAGGCCTATGGCAATAGTATGATTAGTCTACTGGGTGAAAAAGTATAACCACTAAGACCACGTTTCCCAACCGGGGAGGCGGGCCTCCTTGGAGGGCGCGCAGCAACTGCAGGGGAGGCGCGAGACACTGCCAGATCATTGGTGAACTTTTTTTGAACGATGCATCGCAAAGTTCACGCCAGTGACAGACCTTTACCTGCTATCAACAATTTTTTTTTAAATAACATTATTGTTAAGATTAACAGGACTTAACCAGTACCATTCATTTTGGTAAAAAAAAAAAAATTACACAGCAATGCAGTGTCGCATTGGGCCGCTCGGGAACACTGAGAACAATGGGAAGGCTCTATTAAAACTTTAAAAAAAAAAAAAATTGCAGGGAAACATTTCAAATTCACGCCCATTTCTTAAAAATACGGTAGCCGCTGCCCCCACTTCATGAGGCCTTTGTTAAAACAAAAAATATTTTTGAAAAATATGAAAGGGATTCTTACGAAAATTGCATACCTAAGTTTCAGGGAAATGTTTCAAATTCAAGCACATTTCTTAAAAATGCGGTAGCTGGACTACGAAGCAGAAGCTTATGGCACTCCTCCTCCCCACCCCGGAGGAAGGGCGAGGTCCATGCCCAAGGTTCGACCCCGCCGAATCCGACCCTGTAGCAATGGGGGTGGGGAGGGGGGCGCCATTGCGTACTAGACCCAATAGGGACGAATACTGTAGAAAAGGTTGGGAACCGCTGTACTAAGACGTAACGATTTAAACACGAAGGCCAGTACAGTGTGACGTTTCAAAGCAAACCCCGCTTCGTTATCAAGCAATAAAAGATACGGCTGAGAGGTAAAAAATCAAGTAAAACATTTTAAAATCCATAAAAAAGTAAATATTCGAAGCACAAAAATAATAAATAAAGTGGACCAAAGGCAACTTACAAACAATACGGATCCTGACCTCTCCCGTTTCGCCCGTGGTTGTTTCCCAGTTTTTTTCTCGGTGTTGCCTGAACGTTCATTGCAACAGTCAAAGTTTCTCACATGTAATACTCCCCCTTTCCACCAATCCTCTTCCTCCTTCCTCAACTCCTCCTTTTGCTAGGTTTTGGCAAAATTGGTACGGTCTCCATTCCAAACAACCCCCAAAAAATTCTCTTTTAGGTTCAGTTCATGCGTAACCGTATGCTTAATGGTGACAGGTTCATTCCCCCCGCCACTCCCAGTCTTTCGCTGTGGCTTGAGCGATGCGTACCACGTGAAAAATAACTGTGCATGACGTCATTTAAGACTTGCCGCTGAGATAACCACCGAGTTTGGCTAGAAGGATAATTTGCGTCCTCCACCTTCCCAATCAAATAGTGGGGCTAACAGAAGCACTGCCCCCCCACACACGGGCATTTGCCGTTCAGGCCCTCCTCCCCCACTCCCTGTTTATCGCTTTGGCTTGAGCATCCGTACTGTGCGAAAAATAACTGTTTTTCGTGCATGACGTCATTTAAGGGGCCATTCAGAAACCGCGTGGTCGGCCAGGGGGTGGGGACGTCGGCTTTTGACCACCAGTAACCACAAGGGGGGGGGGGGGTTTCCAAATAAACCTTAACGTCTCAGCCCCAGTCAACCGAACTGAATTTCCCGCGTAGTGTGAAAGATAACGTGGCTTGTCGTAGAAATCTTCAACAACCTAGGACTGCGTTTCCCTCACTCGTCCCAAATTTATTTAAATAGTGTGCCGCTAAATGTCAAGGGCTTCACTGAGACAATTCAATGCAGAGATGGCTTACGTATTAATGAAAGTATAAGGTTATAATTTTCTACTTTCCGTCTCAGTTACAAATCTCGGATGAAGTTTAGTCTAGCTGTCGTTGCAGGTCGCCAAAAAATTGGTGAAAATAATTCACACGATGAATCAAACAGCTGCATTTATTAAAAGCGAAAGCGGAGTATAAAGGGGAAATTTGTTGGGTTTCTCATGTCGAACACAATCAAATCATCAAATTTGGTAGGGGTAAATAACCCAAATTTTATATGGAGTTTAACCCATTTGTCCAAAACACACTAAGGGTTAATTTTTTTACGTCCGTGGAGAGGGGGGGGGGTGGATATGAGCCACGTGTGTTTTTGGGGAGTCCAAAATCTGTCCACAGATGACCACACTGAGGGGAGGGGGTTAAAATTGGCTTAAAAAACTGCCATGTGGTTTTTGAATGGCCCCTAAGATATGCTTTTGCAATGACCGCGCAGAACAAATTGTTAGTCGAGGCAACAATGTGTCAATTTCAACTTCTTTTCAAGGCAACAACGTACCAGTTTCAACTTAAAGTCAAAGAATTGACACACTCGCCCGTTTTCATTGTGGGGGGTTCCCCTTTTTAGGGGGTTCTTGTCTTCGTTTCTGCTATGAAACTTTGATTTATAATGTAACATTTTTATTCTTGTGCGTTGAGTTTTTTCGTTTGTATGGATTTAAAATTTTTTTTGATAACGAAGCAGGGATTGCTTCGAAGCGACGTAAATTGTTTATTTTATTTGCGTTGTACTAGTTTTCCTTTTTGAAGCTTGGTTTCTGTAAACCAAGCTTCCATACGCTAGCACGCGAGCTCGACACGATACGATTCCTCATCACCCACGGCCAGTATGCCAATTAATTTTTTCAGCGCGTGCGCGGACTTCGGCTGCGATTTGAAACAAACATGGCTGCCCCTCTCGATCCCATGAATCGACGCAACTCTGGACTAACAAACTAGTGAATACTTATTACGAAACGTAAGCCGAACCGCTCCGAACGTAAATATTGTATTTGAGTGTATTAAGTTACTGCATTCCAATGGACAATATGACTGAAACTGAGCTAGACTTACCTTTGTTTATCAAGTCACTGGGCGGACATCGCTGCCTCAAAACGGTAACGTAAACGTGCGCTTGTCTATTGCGCGAGCGGGAAGAGGTCTACCAAAGACAGCAACAGCAGACATAAGTGCCACCGGCCAAAAATCAACGCCACATGCGTCGTCGCTGGTTAGTTTGCCTTTCCGGCGCGCCGTCGCTAATAATTCTGCCATTGGTTTTAACAATTCCAGTACGAAGTGTCGTTAAAATTGTGAAATAGAAGTAATAATTGCCCAACAAAAGCCATACGTTTGTTTTCAAGAACAATATAAATTCCTAACATTGTGATCTACAGTGATTACCATAGGAGCTCGTCACAAAATACGTGTGTAGAACAGCGTTTTTTGTTGTTGCAGTTGTTTTGTTATTTTCAGTTTTTAGTCTTCTGTACAGCCGTACCGGCTGAGAAGACTATTGCAACGACTTTGTCCGTCCGTCCGTCGCTTTTTTCAACTTTGCAACGGTACCAGATATTGACGACCATTGTTTACAAATTTAGATTCACTGTGAGAAGTTAGTTAAATAACATGGCTAATTAAAACATCGTTACTTCCTTATAGCTAATAGAATTCTTCGACGTAACTAAATTAAATAATAACATTTGATCGTCGAATTAAAATTCTAGGTAACACTCAATAAAAACAAATGGATTTTAACTTCGTTTAAAATAGTCTCGTCACATTGTTGCATGAATGAATAGGCTAACCGTCGAACCAAATTCTCCATTAGGCCTATCTTCTACTTACGAAATTAAAACTGGATTTTTAAAATTAGGCCTAAAATCATGTTACCATGGCAACGTCAAGTTGCTACGAGTGGCTGTTGGCTTCATCAACAGCGTCTGTCTCGTCACTTCCCGTACTACCACTGATCTATATAGGCTACGTTGCGCGTTACGTTGTAACACTGTAACTGTGTGCCTGTAGGCGCATTGTGTTGCAAAAATGAGTAGGCTTACCATACAATCCATATCGCCGTTAGCTGTTACTTTCAAAATTAGGCTGGTTAAAACTGCTGGTTAAAATTAGACCTAAAAGCTGACAATTACGCCTAAAATGTAAAATAGGTCTAAAAGCTTACACATTTTTAACCGACAATTGTGATGGCTACTGCTTTTAGATTAGTATATAAAGATACCTGTTGTAGTGCATGATAGAGGTGTGAGCCTCAACATTGGAAGTGAAGGAACTGCACAGAAGACCGGTGCAACTAGGCAGTCGCTGTAGCCACTTGTTTTTTTCGTCCCGCCAAGAAAAAATAGGATGCCTGTAACAGAAAATGCATACCGTTATTTACACCAAACAAATGGAGCAAAAAATAAGCCTAAACGAATTACCCTTCATAGTGACACACTAATAAATGCGCACCACCAAAAGAGTTCCCAGCATATGAACAAATAACAAAAATTGTAACACCTGAACTGAATGACATGCTAAAGGTGCAGTGGAAAAGATTTCTTCCTACAGCAACAGTCGACGAGTCAAGGTCTAAGAGTGAGAACTCCTAGCAGCCCCCAGGATGAATAACATCTCAAAGGCCCACTGGGAGACTAGTAGTGTGGAACGAAATTCAAAATTGGAGCGATCGTTAGTGCGTGAGAAGACAATTTGTGCGTGTGTCTCGTAGCTCATGCCTGATGCAGATAGTTATAGTTATAGGTAAACTATCGAAAATTTGCTAGTTTAGAAGAAACTGGAACATTTTTGGCGAGTCGCTATGATGGGCAGCCAAAGTAAAAAAAAAAAAAAAAAAAAGCGTCACTTGAAGTTTAAACCGGAACATCGGTATTTAGAATTGCTCTTCCTCCCGCCTCACACACACACAAAAATATTACAACTTTTTCTCTTTTTGGGGAGATGGGGGAGGAGTCCCTGGGTCACCCACTGCTGCATTCCATTGCACAGTAGAACCTTGGCCTACAAATTTTCAGCAACACTACATGTCATTACACACACAATACAAACCCAAGCTTCACAGACAGTTGTGTTCCTGTTTTAATAGTCTACTTTTTGGCACCACACGGAATCAGGTCTAATATACATTAGCTTCCTTTCAGGAAGCCCATGTAAAAATTCTTAAATCCATTATGATTCACAAATAAATTTTACAAACAAAAACCTTAAAAACTAAATAACTTGGTAAGTTAGCTTGGCGTTACACCTTAGCATCAAAACACATATCCGTGAAGAATACCCTGTAAACCTGAAATAACGGATCATTTGCTTGAAACGGAACAGTCCAAATATCTCGTGGTGGCGAAATTAAATTCGCGCTAAAGCACTCGAGAGATTTCGTCACCCCTCGACATTAGGACTGTCCGTTACTCGCAAACGGTCAATTATTTCAGGTAAACCGTGTCTTCTTCATGGATATCTATTACATATACTGTAGGGCCGCTTGTTTGCCCGCCAAACACGAATAATCGAATGGAACACACAATAAAGCATGACATTAGGGATTAAACAGGAAGGAAAATCAAATGGGCCAAGAACGGTTAAATAAATACGGATGCCTAATTTTACGCTATTTTGTATGTTATATTCGATTTCACTTGTGAGTGCGGCGCGCAAACAAGATTCCCTCCAGTGGCGATTGGAAAGTGTACGTTTGCAGTGAAAATGTGTGCGTGTTAAAGGCAGCCTATGGAGGTTTCCTTTTGGCCGTGTCAGTGTAGCTCAGTGGTAGGATTCCGGCCTTTGGTTTCAAAGGTCGTGGTTTTCAATTCCCTGCTCAGGCAGTCCTTCATTTAAGTCCAAAAGGCAACGTAAATAGGTTTACATCCGTATTTATCTAACCCTTCTCAATCCCATTTGCCTTTCCGTCCTGTTTAATGCTTAATGTCTTTCACTTGGTATTTTTTACTTGTGTGTGGCGCGCATGCAAGCGTCCCTCCAGTCGGGATTGGAAAGTGTATTTTTATATGTGTGCGTGTTAAATGCTGCCTAAGGACGTGTCATAGGTCATTGGTTTTAGAGGTCGCGGGTTCGAGCTCAGGCAATCTGACATTTAAGCACAGAAGGCAACGTAAACAGGTTTGCATCGGTAGTAGATAGAACTTTTGAATTTTTGTGTGGTGCTAGCATACTTCTGCCTAAAGATGATGAGCTAGAATTACACAGTTCTGGTGTTTAGTTTTTCAGAAATCAAATAATAAACTTCGATAAAAGTTAAATTAAAGTCGCGCTACCAGCAAACTAGTCACCGAAACTAGTAAGTTAGTGTAAACATGTTAAACCTAGTGGTGTCTGTTCATAACTATCATAAATTATAAACACCTCTTCAAAAAAATCATAACATTCTGACCAACAATTTAGGAGAAAAGGGAACTTGAAAAATTGTGATTTTCGGATAACCGCGCCAGAACTTCGGCAAAACACATAGAATAAAAGACACGAAATTGTGTAAAAACTGCTTTGTTGGTAAATTTTTAAATGCAGAGGGATCGGCTTCGAGCCTTGTAAGCTCTTAAATAAATATAAATAAATAATAAATAAATAAAATGCAGAAATTTACATTCATTGTTTGAATTTTTATAGTGTGGGCCGTTAAGGGTCAAATGGTTTTAGCGAGCGTTTAACCGCACCCGGTCATCTGCCCGACGAAGCCTTAGGGCTTCGCAAGTAATACATGTACTTAACCAATAAAAAAAGTCGGATGTTTATTTTCTTCTGCCTGCAATTTCAACTGGAAGTTTGACCTCAACCTCCCATGTTACATCCTAAATTTCGATGCTTAATTTCTCTGCTAGTCTATCAATATTTTGCACTCAAATTTAGTATATAAGCTTTGTTGGAATTGGTGAACATGTGTCCGAACTTTTATTAATTTCCGATTTGTCACATCGGAGATCGGGACTTGACCTGCAATAGTGATTTTCATTTTTGGTTTATTGGCAAGACACCTATCTTCTACGCTGTCTACAGATCAAACTATTTTCCCTATGCAGCTGCAGCTCCGTAGATATGCCTTTTCCAAAAGGCCTTTTCTAATTGGTCAAGTGGTTCAGGGGTTAGGGAGCTGTAAACGACCAGATTGATTGTTTTACATGGTTTTAAACATTGTTATTATGCAACAATGCCGATCAGTAAACGCCAGTTGCAAGATGTAGACTGAACGTTAAAGGAAAGCTAAACCATTCCATCTTATATTTCACTATTGTGAGTTAAGTACGAAAAAAACAAGATGCAAGTTGCGCGAAGTTTCCAACATCTATACAGTATATATAATTACACAAAATCCGCAAGGCAGCCAGCAGCAGCAGCAAGCAGGACATACGAAGCAGTCATCTGCATCTGCAGCGCAGCCAGCAGAATATACGATGCCATCGACCGACGGAACGGCAAATTACAAGAGCAGCAGCCAAGGCCCGCTGAGATAGGAGCTGCGCCCAGAACGCAACGTCCAGCAGCGCGAACATACGATGCCATCTACCGACCGAACGGCAACTTAATGACGGGGGAGGGGGAGAGACTGGGGAGGGGAGGGAAGGGGAGTGAGACGACGCGGAATGAGCGAGTGAAGCGAGCGACTCCGCTAGTTCGTATTAATTACGTAATAGTTAATTTAGAATCTAAGTTTGATGTTTCCACGGCGCGAGACAGCGAACGCGATTTCTTCGCATGGTACTAACGTCACACATCATCACCTTGGACCTTGGAGGAATGACGTCATCGCAGCACACTAGCGAGTGCGCGCCGGCTTGTGCTTCTAACATGGCGGCTGCGAGACCGAACCGCTCTGACCATAGCAGCGCGAACCAAAACTCAATCTTTGCGTGATTTATTAAATTAAAGTATTCAAGAAAGTAGCTACCGTGAATATTACCGCTACAAAGACTCGTGAAAGTTTGTTCAGCTACGCGGTAATCCACTTAAAACGAAATGCTGGGCAGATAAGCGATTGGACAGTGTCCACTTGTTGCTCGTAGGGAGGGAGAACTAGTTTAGGGGGCGTGCGCTTCATTTGAAAAGAATCTGTGCTGCCGTTCTTCACTAGCTGCAGTGAGGAATGTGAGAGCCGAGCGCGATCTTGCCAAAGCTTGTTGGGTGCATGCGCCAAGGGGTGATGAAGTGTGTCGTCACACGAACGAGACTTGGCTGTGTTGACTGCACGAACGAAGAATTCGTCAGCTTGAATGAAGATTTAGACACGTTACTACGTAATAACTATAAAGCCTGAGTGATTTTCGTACCTCTCACATGTTTTTTAAGTGTCTTAATTAACGATACTGAAATTTAAGTTGAGAGGGTTTAGCTTTACTTTAAAGGGTTTGTTTCCATATTGGTTTGTGCAGACCGTAATTGATAAAGATACAAAACATTAACAAGCTAATCTGACCGGCATGGTACGCCAAAGTAGCACGGATTAGAAAATAAAAACGAACTCGTTTGATGCTAAAGATAAGGTTTAACCGATCCAAAGTCAAAACAGCAAAGAAACACAAATAAACTTTCCTGTAAGGTTTCAGATACTGCAGTGTTGCTGTACTGTTTAGTGCACGTGAAACCTTACTGCTGTATCCAACCATCATATACGTAAATATAATTAAAGCCAGAGCCCAAATTTCAAAACTTTTCACGCCCAAACAAGGGAAGAATAATGAAGGCTACACACTCGACTACTTTCCCAGCTAACTTTTTTTCAGTGTTCTTCAGTCACATCGTCTACTTTCCGTTCATCACCCTACTGATGATACATATATCATTTTTCAAAATGCATGTATCACATTTCCAGGTTTTCAAGTACTCGCACGAACCATGAATTACCTGTAGAGCTGTGCTAAGCCTGCTAAGACAATTAGTTTTTGAACATTTTCCAGCAATGTCGTTTAGCCAATTAGAAGAATGCTCCAATCATTAGCTGATCTATCGTGCGCAAAAGTAAAAATGGTACAAATATATGAATGCAGCAGTAAGGTTTCACGTGGACTATACAGTACCGCAACACTGCAGTATCGTATCTGAAACCTTACAGGGAAATTTATGTGTGTTCCTTTGCTGTGTTGACTCCGGATCAGTTAAACCTTCCCTTAAGCATCAAACGAGTTCGTTTTTGTTTTCTAATCTGTTCACAAGCTATTTTGATAAAATAAAAACAAAAACATTTAAATCTCAGTTTGTACATAACATTTTTCCTGATTTAAAAAAAAAAAAATGTTTGTAATGACAAAGTTCCCACATGATTTCGACACCTTACGGGGCTGCCTTGCCAGCCAACGCCAATACTTGACACTGGAGAAAAGAAAACCATTTAATTTGAGTCAGTCACGGTATTTACTTTACTCCCAGCTGCGTTCGTTGACTATTATTTAATTTGCAAGCGGTTTTTCCGATGTTTCTCGGTACACCGCCGAGTTCACAAGGGAAATTGCGAAATTGGATCCGCAAAACTTCGCAATCGTATAGTTGGTGCAAAAACAGGAAATCGCACTTTTTTTTTCGTCGTTGCTTTTCTCTCATTCAGCCACACCGGAAACAAAACGTAGTAAGCTTTAGTAAAGCGAAAACGTCAATACAGTGACAAGGTAGCGTATTTTTGACGTACCTGCATTCTAGTACAGGTAAGACTGTCATTTAAACACCATCCAATTCTACGTCCTCATCCACGCAGCATTGTATTCGGCTGAGCGTGATACTGCGTAGCTAGCGGTTTAACCGTCAGAAGTGATGGGTAATTTATAACGGTTACCCGTTCACTAATATCCACCCAAAACCAAAACTGGTAGAACAACCCGCCAAGTTTCCAAAAACGATCGGCCTTTGAAGGTAGTGATGTCATTCCACCAGGAAAAGGCCGCCAAGGTTAATCCTATTAGCCAAGTTAATCGCACATACTAATTCGAAAGTTAAATGAAGACTAGAAGATTGCTACTAGCGGTAGCAATCTTCAAGTTTTCATTTAACGTCCAAAGTATTATTCGGTGCGATTAACTTGGTTAATAGGATTAACCTTGGCGGCCTTTCCCTGGTGGAATGATATCACTACCTTCAAAGGCCGATCGTTTTTGGTAACTTGGCGGGGGGTTCTACCAGTTTTGGTTTTGGGTGGATATCACAACTTTCATAGGACTGTGAACGTACAAAAGGTTATACCATCTATCTTCATCTGTACCTTTTTTTCTAGAGGAATTTGATATCTATAAATTTTCACATTGATAGTTTTCAAATTTACCATTGCGAATTAGCCGTTCGATTAGCCAAATTGACATGGCTTAGTTTATTGTACGAGCATTCGTCACATGCTTACGTTTCTTCAATCCCATTTTCGCAGACACTGGCTAACAATCCCTGAATTCGTTCGCTTCGCTCACTCAATCAGCGCCTGCCCTTTAGTTGTTTTGTTTATCCTTGTACCTTTCCCTTACTTTTTCAAGATTTTGGCAGCATTAGGATTATTGTCGACATGGCAAGCTATGCTTTTAGTTGCTTGCAAGTTGATAGACACATGTACCTTAGGACTGTGAACATACAAAAAGTCAGCACACCATCTTGTACTCCGCTCTACCTTTCTTTTTGGAAGCATTTCATATATAAAAATAATTAGCCATTACATCAGCAAAATTTATAATTTTTCATTTGTTTTCTTCGTTCACATTTAGTCATGCAGAAACCCCCGTTACTAAAACGGTAGAACGCGAAGCATTTTATTTTTTGGTTATTAGCAAAAACCAAGCTTGCTCATGGATGCTCGTATTGTTGAGTAACCATCATCTAACGTGCATCCCTTTATTCTTACGCACTCCACGGCAGCGTAAATGTTTGCTTATTTTGTCCTTCGTTACAGTTCAGCTTTTAGTTCGTCCAGACTTTTACAATCCTCCAAGGACCAGTGTTGATTATTTAAGACATTGTTGCTCGAAATCTTTGGTTGAAACTTAGAGAAGAAACGAAATTTAAATTCCCTGGTGGCGTATTTCAAAACTCTCCCACGCATTTGTCCTAACCCCTACAACCCCCAAACCAACAAAAGGACCATCCTCAGATCACCATGCATCCGTGTGCTAAAGTTCAGCTGTAGGACGTCTCAATTTTGCGCTAGCCGTGAGTAACCAGTCTATGGGAAGAACCTTGGGAAGAACATGGAAAAAATCTTATTAGTTATAGCTAGCTACAGCTAGCTAGCTAGACAGTAACATAAAAACTACGTTATTGACGCATCTTTTTCTCTATGATTGGTGGACACTCGTACTTTAAATTTTAGTTTTTCTTAATCTCTGACCCTTCCCCTTACATTTTCCACAATTTGAAAGATTTCTGTCGCATTGGGATCTATCCTCAACATGCCAAAATATGCTTTCAGTTGCTTACAGTTAGCAGACACAATGCATGTCTGCTAGTGAGCCGCCTTTTTATCATTAACAATCAATTTTTTAACAATCGGATGTCTACAATGGGATGATCTACTGTTACTTGGCGGCGACACACTAGCGTGTGTCTAGATTATATGGAAAATATTCTTTGCATGACGTGAATGCTTCACCTTTTGAGTTATTTTTTTGCGTTATGAAGGTATTGTTGTTTCCACTAGTGTTTCTCTGTGTTTAGTGTCCTGTGTTGCTTAGAGTTAGGTTAGGGTAAGTTTAGAATGAGCGAATGATGTAAGGTCAATAGGCTCACGTAGTGAATAAATTCAAATTCATACCGATGTTAATGATGAAGTTTAAAGGCACATTCGGCCTACCTCATAACAGCCACGCGCAGATCTCCCTACGCGCATTACTATCGCATCGTTTCACGGGACTCGGCGAGGAACGCAGCTACTATCTCAGTTGGCTTTGGGAATAGTATACGAAACAGTATTAAGTTAAAGATTGTGTCGTCACAAACCTTTATGATTTTTGTATTTTAATATCACATTTTATAATTTTTTTAGGCTAGTATCTTATTTTTCTTCGGCGATCTATAGACTCAAATAATTTAAATTTTTACCGCATTAATCTTTTAAGATTTTTGATCTCATGGCAATTATTAGCAAATAATTAAAGAATAGTACATGCACACACAGAGATGAAACGTCATGGTTATTGTAAACGCGCAAAGGATCATATAATCGCCGGATGCAGTAAATATAGTTCCCAATACTCAACAGAAAAGCTCCTAGACGCTACATTTTAAAACGGATTTTTAACAAAGGATTGATTAACGGTACGTAAATAGAAATTTGGGGCCATACTTGATGTAGATGATCGAGAAAAATGGCGCTGGGGTGTGAATGAACCTTTAAAACTGCACATCACTAATCACCGAATTAGCAAAACGAAAGCAAAATAATATTTCTCGACCAAAGGATTAAGATTAGACTTTCGAAAAATTATATTTATTTGTGAGACTTCACCTTACCCCCGAGACTATTAAATTCATCTTATGCCAGGTGCGCACTCACCATTTCACATATTAAGTTCGTCTTGGGCCAGCGCCCACCTTGGCCGCTTGTTTCTGGGCCAGCGTAGCTCCAGGTTTTTACCAGTCGAAACGGGCCAGGGGATAATCCTCGTTATAATCCTTCAGCCAGCACAAAAGACTGATCTTCCTGGTGCTCCCGTACGCAATCCTTTTGCTGTGGTATACGGATTGCACCACTCACCCATCCCGCTAGATGAGGTAAACACGGCCGATATGAATTTTGTGAATGCCAAATCCAAAACGAGCTGTAAACCGGTTTTTTTTTACATGAATGGCAAGATGCAACACGAAGCCAACACTTCGCGGTTCACCTTGCATTGTGTGAGCTGCAGGCACACCCGTCCAATTGCTGCCTAACATGGGAATTGGCCGAGCTCCAGCAGCAAGAGAGCGTGCAGGATCCTACTACTCACCAGTTAGAACCGGATCGCTGCGGTAAGGCTGGTCACGTGACGTAATTCCAGGCGGAAATCGACCCCACCAGCAGGTATAAAAGCCGGCTGGAGGGAAGGATATTTAGTTGGTGTTGGCAAAGCAACGCGAAAGGTTGTCTCCCTAGATACTTGTTAGGACCGGAACAGGCTGCAACCTAGACCAGTGCCTAATACTCTGTGTACCGAACCCCCTATCTGTGTGGAAAGGAGTGAATTGGGCTTGAGCTTTGTCTTGAATTCAATCGCCCACTCTCTGAGTAGTTACAGATGACCTGGGCTAGCCCCCTTTCAGCCTTTACTAACGTACACCCAGCGTGAGACAAATTTAGTAGTATTAAATCACTATAGCCTTTCACGTGGTTTCAGGCATGTGTACGAGGGTTGGTCGATTGTACGTACTACAGTATTAGGTCGAGTTAGATTTTCACTTTTTATATCACTAAGTTACATTTCTGCGACACTATTTCGCAACACAGTCTCGCAGCGAGAAGCTATTCACTAACCTAAAATTTCAACGTGACGTCGGCAGTGGCCACTACTACTCGTAACGAAACTGTCAAAAATGGCAGTTCAGGAGGCGACCGAAAAACTGTTTCTCCTATATACAGGGAATTATTACGTTATTGTCACCGATTGACACATTTGTACATTACTTAACTGAACGATATCAGCATGCACTACTTGGTGCGATTGACACGACTGAACGATCATTGATCGTATCGTATTCTCCGACAAGGCAACATTCCATTTGAATGGACGCATCGACCCGCACAACCGTGTTTTGTACACGGTAGAAAATCCTCTTGACATAATTCTTCGTCTCCACCTTCACCAGGAATAAGTGTCTCGGCGGGTAGCTATGCAGGAGGGACCGTTGGCCTGGTTTTTTTTTTTTTTAATTATGTATAATCTATAATTTGTGGCTGGCTGTCAGCGACGCCCCCCCCCCCCCCTCCAGTCTTATCAGACCCGTTGCTATTGCGATAAACTTTGGTTTATTATAATATAAATGGACAGCCGTTTCCATCTTCTGCGGGATTTAGCACGTCAATTTGGCGATAAGTTTGTCCGCCTGTCCGATTTAAAAAAAAATGTTGCAGGAGGTACAGATGTATGATAAGATCTAGATTTGTTTTTTTTTTAATATCTCCGTAAGGTGTGGCGCAGTGGCAATCCGGTCCACTACACTGTGACTGAGGTTGGCACTAATGACCTAGGTGTCGACACGCCATTAAGCCTCAATTTCTCCCCCACCTTCTTCCCGGTTTTGAGGGGTGCTAACTAGGGCTTTTTTTTACGTAGGGTCTGAAAAAAGATGAACATAAGGACTAGATCATTTGACTCAGATTCGCACGTCCAGTTCAGAAATCCGAGTCTGATTATCATTATTATTTTTTTTTTTTTACCGAAGTTGACTTGGAAACAATTGAAATATTCAGTGAAATCTGTATGGGTCACACCGTACATGCCGTGGTCGGTTGCTGAATTCGATCGGGCATACACTTGGCTTTACCGCGGTACGTTCGTCGCAATGACGATTGACTTTGCAGGGTCGACCCACTCAGTGCTATGTGGGACGGCTAATACAACAACAAGAAGTGGCTTCGCTGCTAAATCGTTGTGCATTTTGGCAGCCCTACATATGGCGGGGCAATTGCGGTGACGATTAACAGGCTTTCCGTACGGTGGACATTTCGTCATGTGGTAGAGAACGATTGCTACGTCTTCTTTTGATTGGACTGCAGAGAGCAAAGTAGTATGCAATTGTATGCGTCAAGGCATATACTGATAAGGCAAACTCAAAGAGAATAAATTCGTATTTGCCACTTGTTTTTACAACCAGTTTACCTTTTCTTTAAAATTTTGTTTTCATGTAGTAAACAAAAACGTACATACATAAACACTATGAAGCCACTTCTACAAAATCAATCTTAGCGAAAATCTGTATCTAGACACACGCTAGTGTGTCGCCGCCAAGTGACAGTAGATCATCCCATTGTAGACATCCGATTGTTAAAAAATTGATTGTTAATGATAAAAAGGCGGCTCACTAGCAGACATGTATCTGTTAACTGTAAGCAACTGAAAGCATATTTTGGCATGTTGAGGATAAATCCCAATGCGACAGAAATGTTTCAAATTGTGGAAAATGTAAGGGGAAGGGTCAGAGATTAAGAAAAACTAAAATTTAAAGGATGAGTGTCCACCAATCATAGAAAAAAAGATGCGTCAATAACGTTGTTTTTATGTTACTGTCTAGCTACCGGCTAGCTAATAAGATTTTTCCCATGTTAAATCCCATAGACGTTTTGCTCATGGCTAGCGCAAAATTGAGAAGGCCTACGTAGCTGAATTTTGGCACACAGATGCATGGTGATCTGAACATGGTCCTTTTGTTGGTTTGAGAATTTTAGGGGTCAGGACAAATGCGTGGGAGGGTTTTTAAATTCGCCACCAGCGAATTTAAATTTCGTTTCATTTCCAAGTTGCAACCAAATATTTCAAGCAACAATGTCATGAAAAATCAACACTTTCTTTAGATTTATTGTAAAAGCCTGGACGAACTAAGAACTGAACTATACCGAAGGACAAAATAAGGAAACATTAATGTTGCCGTGGATTGCGTAAGAATAAAAGGATGCACGTTTGATGGTTACGCAACAATACGAGCACCCATGAGCTTACGGGTTTTTTGTTAATAACCCAAAAATAAAATGCTTCGCGTTCTGTTGTTTAAGCAACATCGACCTTCGGGGGTTTTAGCATGACTAAATGTAATGAAATCTTGAAAAGTTAAGGGGAAGGTGCAGGGATAAACAAAACAACTGAAGGGGATGCGCTGATTGAGTGAGCGAAGCGAACGAAATCAGCGATTGTTAGCCAGTGTGTGCCAAAATGGGATTTAAACAACTTAAGCATGTGAAGAGTGGTCATACAATAAACTAAGCCGTGGCAATTTGGCTAATCTAACGGCTAATTGGCAATGGTAAATTTGAAAATTAGAAATGTGAAAATTTATAGATATCAAATTCCTCTCGAAAAAAGGTACAGATGAAGATAACTCGGTGTACCCTTATGTACGTTCACATTCCTATGAAAGTTGTGATATCCACCCAAAACCAAAACTGGTAGAAAAACCTGCAAAGTTTCCAAAAACGATCGGCCTTTGAAGGTAATGATATCATTCAACAAGGAAAGGCCGCCAAGGTCAATCCTATTAGCCAAGTTAATCGCACTTTATACGCACGTAATAGTACTTTGGACGTTAAATGAAAACTTGACAGCGAGTAGCAACAGCGAGTAGCAACAGCGAGTAGCAATCTTCAAGTTTTCATTTAACTTTCGAACTATTAGTCGGTTAGTTAACTCGGCTAATAGGATTGACCTTGGGGGCCTATCCATGGTTGAATGTTATCACTACCTTCAAAGGCCGATCGTTTTTGGGAACTTGGCGGGTTTTTCTACCAGTTTTGGTTTTGGGTGGATATTAACATAACTTCTCAAAAATTAAAAGTAAATACAAAATGTAAAAATGATAGACACCTTTTCAAGTTGTCATCAATTACCAACGCCTAACTTTCGTGTTTAGTTCCATAGGTCTTTTCGATGTTCCACATTACTTTACTATAAATTTTATTAAAGACTTCTAATAAATAGCTTAACATTCTAAAGTTTGCATCTGTAATTGTTATGCACCAGTAATGGCTTAATGTAAACATTATTTGTGTTATAATTCTTGCTGTTAATTCTTTTTCGTGTTTCTTCTTTATAAAGAACAAGAAACGCTGTTACTATTTTCGTGCATCCCATGCGATAGCTTTCTCAAAATTTATGTAGATTTCAGCGACTGTGCCAAACTGCCTCATACAACGAGGAAAAAATTGGGAAAAAATGCGTTTGCAATATTTGCATACGTTTGAACTAATGTAGAACTGAGTCGTACAGGAAAGCTAAAATGGAGGCAGGCACCAATCACGTAATTTCGTAATTGTTCAATTCTTAAGTTTGTAATTGTATGCCTCTTGGGTATAACGAACTTATCTTAATTAAAGAAACACCTGTGGGTGTGTTTAAGTACCGGTATTTTTATCATCAAGTTTTGCATGTAGGGTTTATAAGGAAAAAAGGAAAGTTTTGAATAAAGACACTCTAGATAAAATCCACGGGCCTACATTAACGCAGGTCAAATTATTTTGTAGCCTAAGACGTAATATTTCAACTTTCTGTTCAGCGTAAAGGCATTTATATTTAATTACAAGAATTGTATACGGACGTTTACGTAAAATAAGTACGCGTAGCAAGCGGATTTTGGCGTTTGAATGGTGTCGTATTTCGTCAATAGACGGCGGTAACACTTTCACTTTCGGTATCGCTGTTCCATTCTTGCTCTTTCGGTTATTATTTTCATAAAACCAATAGCGTTAACACCAATGTCTTTACAAATGGTTTACTGTTCTTGATTCCCAACTGAGAAGTTCCCTGGAAAAAAGGCATAAAGTCACTTGTGCCCTTTTTCCACCTCCTAAAAAATCTGATGGGAGTACCTCTCAGTCTATGGAATAAGGGCACAAACGGTAGGAAGTCGACCAATAGAAGCGCTTTACAAGTATTTTTTTTATTTAACGCTGGATGTCGCCGCGAGATGGGGCTGCTTTTCAACATGGCCGCCGCCAATGCCACTGACGATTTTTCCGCTAATTTCCTATTTTCCTATTTTCCTGAACATATCTGCTACAAAAATATGTTTTAAAAAGGAACATGAATATATATCCCCTCAGAAAATGCTAACTTTCAAAGATTAAGCATAAAATACTAGTTCTCAGTTTGTTGCCCTTTTCTCAAAACATGTATTTTTCATTAGTGCCCTTTTTCCAGGGAACTCCTCAACTTGTATGCGTGTTTACATGGAGTTAGCACCGTATTTTGTCGAGAATGTGCGTGTGATATGTTTTCCTACGGAAGCTTATAGGAAATATTTGAGTAATTTAGGAATGGTATTCTGTAAGTCGTGCTCGGCTGTGCGTGACTTGAGATCTATTGCACAAGTCAAGTGCGAGTCGTTGTTGGAAATATGAAATCCGTACTTGACTTCAATCCGTGCTCAGTGGAGTCGTACTTGGGGCCAAGTATTGAGTCTCCGTTCGGAATACGGGCTCCGCCAATAATAATAACACATCTTTTTTTTTTTTTTATCAGGATGAAGATTGAGACTGTTATTATTCTCACTGTCTTAATGGTGGCCGTGGGATTAACTACCGGAAATCCACAGAAACGATGCGTTTGTGAACCTTGCCGTTGCCAACCAGTTGGCCAATGTGCACGCACCATGCAATGCAAATGTACGGAACGGGATACATTCGCCAATACAGAAGACGAAGCAATGGGATCGTAGCCTGTTCGTTTTACTTCTAATTAAATGAGATTAATGTGAAAAAAATGTGGAATTCATTAACCTATCATGTAAGCGCAGGAAAATCGTGAAATAAATTCTTTTGCAAATGAAGAAAATTAATTAGTTGGTATATATACATACAGGGTGTTTTACTTAAAAAATAAAAATTCATATCTCTAAAAGTATTGCAGCTATGAATGTACAAAATATCCAGTTACAGGCAATCGGTTAATTTTTTTTAATTTGCCAATGGTGGTGGTAACGGTGGAGTTCTCAGAGCTGCACAATGCATCGAACATTATATAGACCGTAATTCCGCACAAACCTTTTCGACACACTGATATCAAATTGAAACAGCACACTGTAAAACCACAGTTGAAATGCGCACTTATAATAACAAATAAATAAATAATAAATAAAATGCTTGGTGCAATTTAGCACACAGATCAGGAAAGGACCCCAGGAGGTCGTTGACATCCACCAACAAAGAACAGCATTTAAGATGCGGGAAAAGAGATGTACTTAAGGTTATAAGAGGCAGCACGAAGAAGACTTGCACCCAATTTGAAATGCCAGACCCCCCCTCCCACACCCCCGCCCTAACTCGGCTGTCAATCCGTAATAAAAACAATGTAAAATGAGAATTAAGAGGTACAATAAAACGTGTTAGACGTCCTCAGAAGTAGGGCTAACAAAGGAGAATCGGTGAATTAATTCATGTGCATAAGTGCTCAGACCTTTTTAAAAATGACGGTAGGTCGACCAATGACAACAATTTTTTAAAACTATTTGAGAAGCATACTGACACTGTCTCACTGGGCAGTGAGTTCCAAACTCGGGCAACTCTAATGGCAAAGAAATTATGTCTACAATTCAGTCGTGCATGCGGGATGGTTAATTTGTAACTGTGGCTCCTCGTCCAAGTGACAGGACTTAATTCGAAGAAGGGTAGGTCAATCGATAAGAGTCCATGGATAATCTTAAATATATAGCAAAATCAGCCTTCAGCCTTTGAAGTTCCAGCGAGTCGAGTCCAAGTTTCTTCAGACGTTCGCAGTATGGGTAGTCTCTCATGCCTTGTAACATTTTCACCGCACTTTCCCCATTACAAAACAATAGAGAAAAATTCTGTCGGAGTGATTCCTAGGACCAGTCGTAAATTTCAGTCTTCACACCCAAACCCTTCCACAATATTTTGTCCTCGATGCACCCCAGCATAAACCACAGCTGTGACAAATTGTAACCTAATCTATGCATGTAGAACAACTGCAGTAGCCTTTGTCTGGTAATTGTGCTTGTAAAAAATGGGTTTGTGGTGAACGGACACAAACCTTGTGAAGAAATGTTGACGCGAAATAGTAACCTCTGAAACAGTCTATCAAGGTACTTGATGTTGGAGCCCAAGTCACATTAAATGATGTCGAAATGCACGTCTCGTCACTTTGCAGCAAACATCGGGACTGACTTGATGTGCCATGCACATCAGTTTTAAGTCAAGGAGCAAACTTTTACGAGTCACAGTTACATACCTGAATGGCGTTCAGATATGCCCTTTTTAATTAAGCTAAACATAAAAAAAAAATTAATGGCTGGCTACAACATGGTTACTTTATGCACTGCTTTTAGAGATAGAAAAATGGATTTGTCATCCATATTTAATCTGTAAAAACCTACAAAGCGTAATTTTTAAACGTACGTTTTCCGAATTAGTTAAAACGGCCAGTCGTTAAACAATTCGCCGCACGGGGTCGCCGCTTAGAACGAACGGCGGAATGTAGAGTGGATTATCTTGGTAACTCCTCTTTTATGACGTTCCTGCTACGATTACAAGAAAAATTAAAGGTACACTCCTCCCAGCGCTATTTTGCTCGATCCTCCACATCGAGTACGGCCTCAAAGTAGGGATGGGCGATAATGAAATTTCGACTACGCGATTAATGCAGCACCTTGATATGCGATACTTGCGATTATTGCGATATTTCTCAACGTGTAGGCCAAGCTGTCTTAATTTGGTCAATTGGTCATAACATCTCTACTCCTACAGTAAGACTATACAATACATGTTTAGGCCTAGTAAGACTACGAATAGGTCTAAATGCACATACATAATCGGCCTAGTTAGTGATATGTTGATACAAAATTATGAAAAAAAATTTCTTATTTATTGAAAATAATTAAGTACTTTCAAATGTTTTAAGTACTTGAAATACTATACAAGCCGCACTCGCCAGATACTAGCCATACCCACAAAACTGACATTACATAAAAAAAAAACAGTGTACACAATCCGAACATTTTCTGCACAGGTAAGTGATTTGTTAAGGTGTGAAAATGTTGATATTAATTAATCAACAGATAAGCACTTTATAAGTTGAAACAGTAGTCCTGTTAAAATCAGCAGTGAATAGCAATTTTTCGTATCCATCTGGAGGCCGTGTTTGTTGAAAAATGTAGATTAGATGGTTTATTAGAAATAACTTCGGAACGGTTGCAACTAGAGACTTTTGGCTTGCACCACTGGAAAGCTGGCGAAAAAACGATTAAAATAGTGTATTTGAACGTCAAAATCGATCAATATTTAGCGAAATTGTCGACAACAATGGGTAACATCCGAAATCAGCTCAAAGCTGCGATGATCGCGAAACACGAAAATCATTGCGATACCACTATCGCGTGTTGTTGTACGTCGCGATATTATCGAAATATCGCAATATCGCCCATCCCTACCTCAAAGGTATATTTACTTACCGTTAGTCAATCCCTTGCTAAAAATCCGTTTTAAAATGGGGCGTATAAAAGATTTTCTGTTGAATATCGGGAACTATATTTACTGCATCCCGCGATTGTACGAACCTTAGCACGCTTACAATAATCATAACGTTTCATCTCTCTGTGTGCACTTACTAATTTTTAATCGTTTCTTTGCTAATAATTAACATGAAATCAAAAATCTAAAAGACTAATGCGGTACAAATTAAAATTACTTATGCCTACAGACCGCCGAAGAAAAATTATAAGAAACTAGCCTACAAAATTATTAATTGCGATGTCAAAAATACGAAAATCATTCCGGTTTGTGACGACACAATCTTTAACTTGATGCTGTTTCGTATTCTATTCCCAAAGCCAACTGAGATGGTAGCTGCTTTCCTCGCTGCGAGGAATGGAATTAACGCAGCTACTATCTCAGTTGGCCCTGTATTTCTATGCCAAGTCGCCTGAAAAGTAACATGCGCAGGCGGAGATCTGCCGCGCGCGGTTGTTATAAGACAGGCCGGATGTGCCTTTAATTTTCGTGGGATTACCTAGTATTAGCAGACGGCTTGCAAGTTTTCCTAAATGTATTGAAAACCGTGGAATTTTCTCATCAAAACAACAAATTCTTCGTCAAGCTTAATTAAAAAACAACTACCCATTGCAATTCAAAAAAGATAAGAAATGTAAGCCTGTACTTAAAGCTGAGCAAAAACGAAAATCGACGCGCCCACCTAGTAGATAATGGGGAATTATTGTGTACGCGGCCTATCTTGAGTTCTGTAGGTATTTTACGAGCGGCTACGTCTTCCTGGAGGGAGCGGCTTTAAATGACGGCCGCCATTGTTTTTGTAACCATCGTGGATATCAACAAGGCACTCTGCTACCAAAAACATACAATTGATTGATTGAGAACGGGACACTTGGGTGCACGAATTGGTTTACTTCTATATTTTAATCTAGTTGCTGTTTTTTTTCTTCTTTTTTTGTTGAAGTACCAAGGACGTATATTGATGCACACATTTCGAGTCTTTTATTTAGAGGGTGCTTACCCTCACTAATAACAATTGTGTATTTGTGCATCTGTTTCATGGCTTACAAAATATTATCGAGGAAAATGATTCCAGTTATCCGTGTGGATTTTCTTTATTGAAGTCTTTATCATCGTTTTGTGGCACTCCGTGGTGCACCTTGCCGATAACATAGCTGTTGCACGCCACTAACTACCGTGCAAACACGGGTGTTGGCCAAGCGCCAACAGCCAGGTAACGAGCTAGTCCCACTGTTAAACCAGTTGGAACCAGATCGCTTCTGGCAGCCAGTCACGTGACGTAAAGCCTTAGGCGAGATCCATTGTTCTCCACCAGTACAAATGTAGGTGGTCGAACGATGGGTTAGGTTCCTCAGTTAGCGTTGTAGATCGAACTAACGAAAATTAGGGCTGAGCCTCAGTCTTGAAACTAATCGTCCACTTCTTTAGCACCTTACAGTAGCAGTAGTAGTAGCAGTATAAATATAAAAATATTGACGTTATCTACATTTATTTTTCAACTAGAAAACATTAACTGTATCACTAATAATGATTTTTTTGCAGTCTTGTTCTGTCGAACGAGTATTTTCGTCTCTTATCCCTTAAAGTAGCCTCGCAATGATTAAGCAACAACTTCACCTTCCATCTTGTTCAGATAACAATCGGATAATAGTGGCCATCAGACATGTCTTTACAGTCAAGAGAACTTCGGTGTAAAGACGTGTCGAATGGCCACTATGGTTATAGCCTACATATGTTATTTGCACAAGATGAAAGCTGAAGTTGTTTCTTATCATTGCGAGCGATGTGTTAGCGTGTGTCTTCATAGGCGTGAATTTAGGCTTATTCAAATAAGATTGAAGGATGACGACATGTTAAAGCTTTGAGTGAAGTAAGGCCATCAGATAAATGTTTGGCACCAGAAAGGATGCCGCTTTTTTTTTTAAACGAAGCAACTAACTTAGTTGTGAATTACCGGGGTATTTACAGTCAGTTCCGTGTTAATTGCCTTCATCGACATTTCGTTCATCACCGGTAGCTAATGTTGCTCAATTAATTAATTGCAGATAGATAGCCATTAAGTACAACAAAGCTGCCTATCCTCAATTACTACTGAAAGCACTTTAACTGTTTTATTATTTCTGGTGTCGGTCGGCGTGGCACGGGAGTTCACAAGGGAAATTGTGGAATAGGATTCGCAATGACGCTTCAGCTTGAGCAATCGTGAGAAACAAGATAACGTAGTTCAATATTTTGCTGGGTCCCCACCCCATCCATCAGCCGAGCCGAAGATAGACGTGAAAAGCTTTAGTAGGCTACAAAGAGAGAACGTCAGCGCAAACAAAGATAAACCACCTTTGACGTGAATTGTGATATTTATTTAGTACAGGTAAGCACCATACGGTATTTATTATTACTAGCTGTACCCCGGCGTAACATACTGTCGTTCTCACTGTCGGCCGCTCGCCCTTTTTCTTTGCTACCGTGGGAAGAATGAGTCCACTCGCCTGATTACTGAAGCTTTGTTTAATCCTGATCCCTAACAATCCTTTTAGCTCTGCTCCTGAACTAAGTCTGCTCCTAAGCGAAATAAATATATAGGTTTTTTTTATTTACAGTAAAACCCAAAGAATCTCATGTATGAGGGTTGATACACTTTATGAACAATATTACACATAATTGACGTGAAAAAAAGACTTATACAGGGTGGAGTTCTACGTGGAAAAAATGGGGAAAATTCAGGGAATTTTTCAAGTCTAATCAAGTCAGATCATTGTAATGTTATTATTAAGCCACGCAACGTGCTGCAATAATTAGGCACTGTTTTACTTCGATAGCTGTCTCAACACTGGTCTGGGCCTTTAAGGTATACGTACGCCCTATTGTTGAATATGCAAGCCCTGTATGGTCACCATTCCCTCGCGCCCCCCCCCCCCCCCCCAAAGATAGGCTTGAAAGAGTTCAGCGAAAATTCTGTAAATCCATCAGGGGTTTCGTCATAAGTCCTACGAGCCAAGATTAAAAAAAAAACTTAACATGGATTCATTAGCATTACGGCGAGTAAATGCAGACTTCGCATTTACATACTGTCTACTACACGGTGTATTGAATTACAGCCCATCACATTTCAAAAAAATTAATAATGAGGGTAGACGAGGGGTCACCCTTTGAAACTTCTCAAAAGACCATTTAGACTAAATTCGGAAAGTTCTTCTTTGCAAACCGAGGGATAAAAACATGTTGAATGCATTACCTGGTGGCGTTGTTACAGCCCCATCCATTCAATGCTTCAAGACAAGGCTAAACAAATGTGATTTATTATCTTTATTATAATTTAACTGCCAAAAAGATTGCTCTGTATACCTACTCCTATTGTGTATTTGTGTATGACCTTGCATAATAATTCGTGGGCAGGTATAAGAGGTTAAACAAAACCACTGTTATCTGGCAAATAAACCTATCATATCATAAAATCAGACAATTTGATTAACGCATACTGAAGTCAGGAAATTTCAACATTTTCCGGCAAGTCCTTTTCCTCCATAAAGAAGGCGTAGCAAATTGTTTACTTCTAAAACCTTCACTTTATGACAGTTAAAAATATGTTCTTGTTGTTTCATTTATTTTAAGCAAAAACTCTTTGGGTCTAGTAATATTGGACGTTACGTATTAAGTGCGGTTTTATAGTTTTGTTATAGATTATGCCATTCCTGGCCTTTACCAACACCAGTTAGGGCAGTGCAGTTTTTAATGTCGCAAAGCGATACAATGTAGTTAGTGCGATTTGAGTGAAATTTGGAAAAAAAAAATTGCGTTGGTCCTGTAATGTACCTCCTTCGTCCGACTAAAAAAAAATTAGGGCAAAATGTCAGTGTTGATCTGGAAAACCTGGAAAAACCAGGGAATTTTCATCTTGAATTTTTGAATGTATGTGCCTTTGAGTTAGACAAATACAGATAATAAATCTCTAATTATCTGTACGTGTCTTAACAATTTATACACGCTTGGAAATTTAATTTTCCATAAAACAAACCGTAATTTTTATTTTGTAGTTATTTTGTCAATTTTCCAAATATCGCCAGAAAGTTCGTTAAATGTAATAATAATTGGACCATAAAAAAAAGCATGTTTAAAGTGTCCGCGGCCTATCTTGAGTTCGCCCCAGAACGACACAGATAATCAATTGTATGTTTTTGGTAGCAGAGTGCCTTCTTGATATCCAAGATGGTTACAAAAACAATGGCGGCCGTCAACTAAAGCCGCCCCGTCCAGAAAGACGTAGCCGCTCATAAATACTTGCAGGACTCAAGACAGACCGCGGACACTATAATGACTAACGAGTCTGAAACAAAGCCCACAATGGAGAAGGAACCCACCAAGTTTCAGCCAATCAAAGTAGTAACAAAAATGGTTGTCACCTGCCACCAAGTTGCTACATTAGTTGCCAAGCTAATCCCACCGACTATTAATTACATCGAATGCTAAATGAAAAACCGGAACAATTGCTACAACCCGTAGCAGTGATCAAGTTTTTCATTTTAGTCGGTGGGATTAGCTTGGCAACTAACGTAGCAACTTGGCAGCAGCCATTTTTTTGTTCTGATATCACTACTCTGATTGGCTGAAACTTGGTGGAGTCTTTCACCCCTGTGGGTTTTGTTTCAGACATCACTTCTTTTGTCGTATTTTTTTTTGGTGGCATCCTATTTTTTTTCCAGTGTCCAGTTATCTACTAGCTTACCAAGATTGGTCGAAAAAAATTGAATAGGTACGGAGATATTAATTTTTTTTTTTTTTTTAGTTTTGTTGCAGTGATGACTTCAATCGTATGAATAATTGAAGCATTTGGTGATATGTTGTTGTTGTTGTTCTTTGTTTTTTAGGATGCTCGAACCCAAACTGTGTTATTAGCATTCAACCATCAACCCACGTGACAATATCATTCGGTTCAGGAATTCACCAATTTTTTTTTCTTTATGGTGGGAGGCGGAATCTATGATACAGGAAGTTAAAGAGTTGAAAAAGAATTATTGGGCTCACGTTATCACAACGTCGCAACTCGCCCCGCAGGAAAGCCCATCCCCCACGCATCGTGCGCCAATTTCCAGATTTCGTTAGCTGAGGACGTCAGAACGAATTCGACAACGCTATGGTCTTTAACGAATACACTGCATCGTTAAGTAAAATGTACAGTTTTGTTTAACCAATACATTTGCAACCAACATTTAGCTAATCCGAGCATTTGTAACAAACTCTTTAGCTAATCAGAAAAGAGTTCTGCAGATTTCATTTAAAAAAAAATAACTACTGGATTTTGAAATTAGCAGGAGAAATGCGAATGATTGAAGAAGCCCAATGCCGTTTACCCACCAACCAATGGACGTTGGGGCACTATTGCCAGTACGCCCGCAAACTCCAGCACTAGTAAGGGCTCGTTTACGCAACGAGACCTTCTCGCTCGCCGAAAGCTATTTGCTAGGCAACCGTTATTTATTTACGATTAATTTCCCGTTTCTATTAAATGATTGCAGTAATAGACTACAAGTTAAATGTGTTATAAATAACAACACTGACAAGAACAAAGTGCAACAGTCATTTTAAACATTGCTACAACATTGTTGCTATTTCACGCTATTTCCAAAATTTGCTATTCTCGCTGAAAAAAAACATCTTCTAGCAGTGATCAAACGACGGTAGAATAAATAGCTACTCGCAGCGAGAATTCAAAATCCAACATGGCGCCCATTTCGGAGTTATCGATTCGAAGACAAACCTTCGAATGCCGGTATTCAGGAATCTGTCCGTCGTCGTGTACTGCAGTAAAAATTGTTTTAAAGTTGTCATAAATCGACGCTGTCATGTTGGAAGCATCGTACGTCGTGTCGCGAGGCACGAGGAGAAAATTTGCGTCCGCGTTGTTGCCATGGTTAGTACGTATAGAAAACTCGAAAGCCGCATTCTCCGACAAAGGCGAAAAGCAGCCAGCAGATTTAGTATTGACTAAGTAAAATATAGTAAGCGAGAAAATTGTCCTTGCGTACACGCGCCCTAAAGCGACAGAACCTCAGAAAACAACAACGAGAGTACAGCAATAGCAAGAAAAGCTATACTTCACGACGAAATACGGTAGCACTTTAGGGCCATACGTTACAAAGTCAACTAGAGCAGTCGAATTTTCAAGCTAACAGGAAACATTAGTAAAAGACGTAGCAAAAGTTTAAACAAGGAACTACAACAAACGCGATTCAGCATTCTCGGCCGCGCCAAACTGATGGAGTCTGGGAGATGGGCTAGGTGGCACTGCTGCCTAATAACAATGCTTTAAAACTATACATATACAACTTTAAAGCTGATTTACAGCCGCCAGTATTTAATCATAAATATTTAACCAAGTTTAATAATTTATATAACAGAATAAAATGAGATTAGAACCGGCACTGCAGAGCGAATAGTTTGGTCTGTAGAGATCATTGTAAAATATATCCCAACAACAACAAACGCAAACAACGACAGCAAACGCAAACAATAATAACAAACGCAGGTAACAAGCCAGCCAATTCCGATAGGACATAAATACCAAATTTGGTTGAAAAATATAAAAATATATGAGAGGAGAAATTGCTCATCCAAAGTTTGGTCTTAACATAAGAAAGGGACTGAGGGTCAACTCTTATGGTGGGGATTTCCAGTTGAGGTCTAAACACGACCGGGCGTAATATAAGCCCCGGCCTAGCTAGACCTCGACCTCAGGACTAAGCTTCAGACTAAATTTGCTGGTGATTTCAATGCCAGTCTAAGTTGGGGACTTACTAGTACAGTATTAACTAGACCCCGACCTTTGGCCTAAAGTAGTACTGGGTAATCTTGGCGATTTCTGTGTTGAGGTCTATCTAGTACAGTACTCTGATTGGTTAATACCCTTCCTGTGACGTCATATCACCTGTAAACAGTATCAACGCGTTTGGCATCTCCAAGATACGTCGAGATTCGTGTATCAAATTGTTTTCAAGCAAATTTCGGTGATTTTTCTTATTCGGTTTTCAGGATAGCAGGTTTCGTAAAAACTTAATTGTGACTGAATTATTTTAAAAAAATATTTTCTTTCTAATTTATCAGATTTCAGTTTAAAATTACATAAACAGGCCCGTAGCTAGCCATTGACGAATGGGGTTGGGTTAAGGATACATTTTGGACGTCCAGGCTATGAATGAATGCCAATGAACTGCTGTGTGCAAGCATGGCAGTAGGGGAGACATTTTTTTCAAATGGACTGTCAAGAGCTGAAAAATAGTGAAATCTCTTGCTCAGTTTTATCCCGAACGAACTATACTTTGTTCCACATTATGTTTTCAGAAAACTGACTGTATAACGCCACGTTTTCTTCCACTACAGGTGCAAAAAATCCGTAAACATCCCATTCGTAAACTCTAACAGTAACTTTGTAGAGTCTCCAAGTGTGATATCAACATGTTTTTGCACTCTTAGTGCAAGGAAACGAGTCGTCAACCAGCCAGTTTTCTGAAAACATAACGTGGAACAAACTATAGAGGGTATTACTGCAAAAAAATTGCACATTTTAAAGCAAGAAAGATGAAAAAAAAACGGCGAAATCTTTCACTCAGCTTTGTCCAAAACAATTTGAGGTATTATTGGAGAATTGCTTTTAAATATAATATGAAATCGACATGCTCCATTTTCATTTTTTTTCTCCCTTGATTCAAGGATGTTAGGTAATTTTTGCCAATTTAGAGCCTTTGGGTCGCTTTTGTCCTGTAATTTGAGATCTTATTGACTCTTATTGTCAAATTGTATACCTTCGATTTTTTTTGGAATTGTTAAGAATTCCAAAAAAAATAGAAGGTATTCGAAAGTTTGTAGTATAAAAAAATGAAATTGTTTCTGCATTAATACAAAAGGATCTTCAAATCTTAGTAGAGATAGGTTAACAGAAAAAGGACTGCAGCGAATCAAACAGCCAACTCAATTTTCCAATTCAATTTTTAATTTTGCTAGCTATACCCGCGATTTTCGTGAAGTACGGATTTAGTGCAAGTTTTGTTTTAACTAAAACAATGGCAGAATGGGCTAGCAGACGAACTAGTAAATGAAATTTGTGAGATTTCACGACTTCAGACGGCAAAAACTTGGCAGAAATTGTTACTAAGTTTTTTTTTATGTAGTTTTGTTAACGTTTCTCCCTTACTTAAGAAAATTTTAAAATCGTGGCTGCGATGTTGTGTTTTGGATTATTAATATATCAGTAACTTTTCTT
>JAHWFP010179216.1:19008-35614 GCA_023313725.1 Lithobius niger | reverse complement strand
CGAAATACCAGTTAGGAGTTACTCCTTACTGCTGAATCGCCTCTTCTGGGCACTGTCTAACAGAGAAAAGCTACATGAAGGAAAGTAGCCAACTCAATTTTAAATTTTGCCAACTGTGTATGATTTTCGCAAAGTTAATTCTTATCCATTCTTTAAACTTGGCTGAGACACAGTTTAAAGCATATTTTATTTTTAGTTTCTACATTATCTATGATATGTTAGGCCATGGTGGTGATGGTCTAACAGGCAAACAAAACGGCTCTTTTCCCGCTAGGCACAATCTAGCACTGAGTTCGCATGCTAGTCTGGTAGCAGTTAGACGCCAAAATGATTATTCTGTCTGTTCTATAAGCAAAGATATGGCCGATGTATGATTTTTCAGCCATCTTGGCTGCCATCTTGATATTTAAATTTGCCCAAGGGTGACAAAGTGGTACCCTGCAGAATTTCATTAAGTATGTCTTGAAGAAACATAACACACCATAAAACATTGGGCGGACCTTACTTCCAGGTTTAGGTTAAAAATGCCATTTGGCAACCAGTCTATACTTCTTACCTGTCGTGTGAATGGAGGAGAGCTGCAGGGAAGCGATTAGAAACGGTCAAGGGCAGCGTTTCAGTTACTCGCACGCTAAACGTTACGAAAGCTAATAAAAAAAAAAAGCATCTGAAACGTTACTTTAAACTGACCGAAGGATGATAATGATTAACCAGTATTCATGGAAACGGGACTTGGCAGTGATATTTAATCAGAGCTTGGCAACTCGACAACTCGAATTTGCTAACTGTATTGTACGTCTTCTTGGACGGTTGGGGGGAGGGGAGAGGTCCCCCCCCCCATCCTCGGGTTGCTATGGCCCCCGGTAAAAATTAGTTATGTTAATCTGTTAAAACATGTCAATGTACGTGGTCATTTCGAAAACCTAAACCAGTTCACATTTACGAACTGAAAATTTTGTGTCCCTATTGGAGAAAGGGAAAATTATCATCTCCTACTGACCTGACGATAACTTTTAACCAGAGTGACACTTGAGTTGATCTGGTGGGAAAATGTACCCCTGAAATCACACTTCATACCAACACTCAGGTCGTACAGTGAAACATCGCGTTCGAAAGACGTGCTTAAACCTCAACTTAAACCATGGTGTGCCTGGGTCTACATTTTATCGTTAGCCCCAGGCCTAACATGCTCATTAACCCGAGGATTATCGCTAAACCTGATTGGAAATCACCGATTATTTCAGCTTGGGACTAACTCCTCCGTATTAAGTTAGACTGCAGCTGAAGGGCTCTAGATTCCTTAGCCATAACTTAGTTCGCATTGGAAATCGCCGGATATTCGCGATACCAAACTTACGCCCAAGATTAACTGTAGTCCTCAACTGGAAATCCTCACCGTACCGATACTCACTGCCATGAAAGCACTTCTTGAGGGTGGATGGAAGCAGTTAACGGGAATGATCAAAATTGATTTTTTTTTTTCATCCATTTTTCGGCACGTTACACGCGTTTGCGATTAAAACACTTCAGGGAAGGAGGGTGTTATCTACGTGTTGAGATGGAGGAGAGAATTGAGAGCTATATTGTTCGCATGTCGGATGAAAATAGATGGGGGAAGGGGGGGGGGTAGCACGATGAAGTACACCTACTATCTTACTCCATCATTTTGCATTGAGGTAACCAATTCGAAATGAGCTCTAACGAAGGTAACTGGTGTACAAGAAACACACGAGTCTAAATCGTGACTTTTCGGATCAGCACTCTTTCGTTGTCAAGAGTATAGCACACGTATTCCGCGCATAAAGCAATGTTTAAGTTATAAAACAGAACCTGAAAAACCTGGTAAACTCGTGGAATTTAACTCCACATTTGAAACTCAGGGAAAACATAGGGAATTTCCATATTTTTCACACAAAAAACCTGGAAAACTCAGGGAAAAACAAAGCAACAGTTTTATGCCTAGTCCTATAAGTGCATTAAACACATTTTGTTTAGGCATTGTGGTAAATAAAATGTATCCTTGTTGACACCTAAAAATTCATTAAATCGAACTACTCGTACGCACTGCGTGAGCCCGATAAACTACTAAAACTTGAAAAATGTGTGGAAAAAATTTCCTTCTTAAAATGAACCAAATGACCTGGAAATTGACTTCCCGAAATTGACTGCTCTGAAAACATGGGAAAACTCTGGGAAATTATTTCAGTATTTTGGTGGCAACCCTTTAAAATAAAATAAATGTAGATGCATACCTACTTCCATTGGCGTTTTGATCTTGTTTGAGTACCTGGGTGCGCAATTGCTCCCTCGACCTTTGGAACCGACGGCTGAAGCCCTCCGCTCAATACTGGCCGCGTCAGTATGGCAGAGCGGTAAAGCTTCGTACTTTGGTTTTAAAGATCGAGCGTTCAATTCACCGCTCACGCAGTCTGGCACCTAAGTCCAAAGGGCAACGAAAATAGGTTAGCATCTGCATTTGTTTATCACTAACCGACCGAGCTAATTTGACTCCTGGTCCTGCCATGAAATAAAACACGAGTATAACATGTAGACTTCTAACTTCAATAAATTTGTGGAGGAGACGGTCGACAGTAAATTATCTGCTCCTGACAGCGAAGGTAGACCGCAAGACCATCACAAATAAACACTATTTAATTTTCGAGAGCATTTCCTTTTTGTCTTGGTCACCTAGACATAAATACATGATCACTTGAATAATGAGTTCTAACTACAGTTAAGAAAGCTTCTACACTCCCAATACTTACAATAAAACATGCGAAAATGCAATTTAAAAGCCCATAGCAGGGTGAGTTAGTTCCATGTACTCCAACCGCCATCTTGGATTTGGCTTGAGTCTGATCACTGACCTTTACAACACATTTACTGGCAATGACTGAAAATGCATTGCCATTTCTCCCAATTGAAAAAAAAAATTTATGTCATATGAAGAAATGGCAAGAAATTTTAAAATAATTGCCAGTAAATCTGTTGTAAAGGTCAGTGGTCAAGCTCAAGCAAAATCCAAGACGACGGTTGGAATACAGGAAACTCTCCCTATTATGGGCTTTTAAATTGCACTGTTTCATGTTTTATTGTAAGTATTGGGAGTGTGGAAGCATTCGTAACTATAGTTAGAACTCATTATTCATTGTGATCATTGTGTAGATAACCAAGACAAAAAAGGCATTTTGTCGAAAATTAAATTGTGTTTATTTTGTGATGATCTTTTGTCAGTTGCGGTGTTTTTAATGTACTAGCTATACCCCGGCGTAACATACACCGGTCTAGCCGGTTCCCGCATACCTGAGCGAAATACTGTAGTGGGCAGTATGGAATGAAAAGGATGCCGACTGCCCCCCTGCTTCCTCCTCCGAACTCCCCTGCAGCCTACCCAGTTGTATGGTCTGATTTCACTTCATGCCCCCCCCACCCATTTCCCGTCCCGCACTACCTCCCCCAGATTCCCCTATTGAGTGGTCTGATTATCCTCATCCCTGCTCCCCCTCCATTTTAACCCATGCTGATTTGTTTTGTTATGGAAGTAAATGTCTTTTTTCAATGGAGGACGCTCAATTGCCCGTTTCTCCGTTTTGATACCAAGCGCAATAAACCCAACAACGGTCGAGCATGCAGTGATTGTTACTGAACCAACTTTAAAACTTCACGTCGGCTCTAAGAGATAGCATTATTAAAGCAATATTTCGATTGTTACTGATTGTTGCAGGCCACACCCGTTTGTTTGACATTGTCGGTCGCTCGCCCTCTTTTATTATAGTGCATAATGATGAATTCGCTTGCCCAACCTAAGCGTATTATAGAAATAGATACTTCTAGTGTGAGTTGTGTTCACAGAACTCATAGAAATAATGTATTATTTTTTTTTAAATTAGGATGAAGACTGAGACTATTATTATCATCGCTATCTTAATGGTGGTTATTGGTTTAACTGCCGGAAATCCACAGAAACGGTGCGTTTGCGAGCCTTGCCGCTGCAAACCGGCTGGTCACTGCGCATGCACCATGCAATGTAAATGCCTGGAGCTGAAAGATATTCGTGCAAATCCGGAAGACGAAGCATTGGGATCATAGATTTGGTTTTTCCTTGCCTTTTCTTAAAGTCGACTTGTGATGAGGCTAATGTAAAAAAAAAAAAAAAAGTTCAATAATACGTTATCATGTAAACAAACTAAAAGAAGTTGTACTAAAATTTTCTGCAAACAGTAAGAAAAAAAAATTAGCAATGTGTTTTTGATGATGGACTGGATCACTGTTACGAATCCGAGTCCTGCCATTCCCTAGAAGTGTAAATTAATAAATGCGGCTTACTGTAATACCCACGCCATGTACTGTAAATCATCTCTTTGCAACCCGGGCTATATACACTGGTTTAAAATCAAGTCATTTAGACCCGGTTACAATTAGAGACTCGGCTACAACCAGAGACCGGCTACTACAAAATTTAGAAAGGAAATTGACGGTATATAACACATGTAAAAACACTATTACATAGTGGTGAACACTATTTATTTAGTCATTGTGGGAGCGTAGTTGCAGAGCTCGGCCTAAAGTCCCTGTTCAGAACACTGCTCATTCTCACACTCGGACTTGAAATGACATCGTAACTATTTAGTGCCATTCACCACCCGACTTCGTCCAAACGAAGCAGGTGCTTGGTGTGAATGGCACTAAGTAGCTATGACATCATTTTTAAGATTAAGGTATGCGTTCAGATAATCAGAATACGGGTCTAGTCTGAGGAAGTTAGTCTGATGGGTCCTGGAAGTGGTAGCTTGAAAAAGTCCTTGTCATACTGACGCACTGCTAAAATTTAGCAAGATCAGACAACAAAAGATATTAATAATAAAGGTTTAAACACCAAATGATGAGTGTTTTGAGAAACGGGAGGGCAGAAATGCCACTTACCGTGGTCCGATCTTAAAAATAAACGAAATATTTAAAAAAAAAAAGAATTTTTATTTGCGCCCAATTTTCCTTACCCACTACAGGAGGCAGAAATCCGGTCGGTCTCTTAAGGAAATGACTGAGGTCCACCCCCTCAAGCCGAAGTAGGAACGATTCCACGTAAGGACCTCGTACTACGACCTCCGGTAGAGAGTTCCAAGACTTGGTTACCCTCACTGCAAAGAAGGACCTACGAATCTTCAACCGTTTCCAAACGAAGATCTGATATTAGTTTCCAGAATTTTGCAATCTAATGATTTAATGATGGAGGTCATGACACCTTAGTGTACTTAACAGTGCAGTCAAGGTAATGTGAGAGACTAACGGCTTCGATCATTTTGTTTGTGCTCACTCTCACCGGAGTCTTTCTAAAATGTCGTTCTAAAAAGGTTCAAAATTTGAGCAGGTTCGATTATAAAAGCATTAGTTTGCTTCAGATGGCATAAAACGCAAACTAACTTAAAAAAATAATAATAATTAAATCTCATGACAGATTGCGTTTGTTACTCTGAAGTCACAAATTCTACGTGATACACTCTGAACAAGAATACTGCAATGACCTATTCTCTATCATCCCGTGGCACTTCGCCGAATTACCAGGAAATTCCTCAACAATTACAATTTCCCCTTTACAATTATTTTTATACCCAGAAGTTTCCTGGAACAACGCAACAGCTAAAAGGAAATTGTGAAACTTATAACGAAGTTGTAAATTAAGCAATGTTCGCCGTGTTTGTTAACAGTAATGAAAAGAAATTTCCGTTATAATTTCCTTTAGTTCTGCAGCCTATAAACCTCTAAGGGTAAATTTATTGTTACCACCAGTGTAGGGGCAACAACACACGCAACAACAGCATTGTATTTCAAGGACTGAATTGTAGCACACGTGTGCTGAAAACTTCTTTACAAAACGCATACTTCCTAAATTAAATCAATGCAGATGCAAACCTATCTCCGTTCACTTTTGGACTTCACAGTGGCTATCCAGGGTGGTGTTTTACCTGGGAAACAGGGGAAATTCAGGGAATTTATCAAGCCTGGAAAAGTCAGGGAAAAATCAGGGAATTTGTCGTACATACAGTGAAAGTCGGGGAATAGCTACATTTGCCGGATAGTCTTCCTGCGAAGAAAAGACTAATTCAGTTAAAACCTTCATGTGCAGTTTTGATGCTTTTCTGATAAAGCAAAAACTGCTCGGGCCAAAGTGTATGCTCGGACTGGCTTACCGTTCCGATGTTCAATTAGGTGGAAGGAATTTATAGTGAACATTATGTCGCTGGTACCCAGCTGGCGCAGTACGCTTTCCGATTTAACAAAGTAATGCGGTAGAGTTAATGCGATTTGAGTGAAATATGAAATAAATTTATTTAGTCCTGCTAAAACTTTCCTTCGACCGAAAAAAGTTAGGCAATAATATAAATTTTGGTCTGGACAAACTAAAAAAAAAATCAGGGAATTTCGTCCAGAGTTTTTGAATGCCACCTTGTAATCCCTTTGAGTTTTCGACATGGACGCCATTAGACGGTGTTTAACATTTAACTACAACTAGCAGCAGAAATCATCTGAAATTCCAAAATGGCTCTGCCGGCACGCAACGAAAACAGTCAAAATAAGAGTTCAAAGGCGACTGAGAAAATCTGCGTCAAGCGGAATTCTTTATATTATTTGCCACAGTTTATAAAACTGGCAAGCATTTACTCAAACGATAGCGGATTCAGCTAATACAGGTAGGCAACAACTCCTTTGCCATCGCGATTAAATTCTAGCAGTATGAGAATGCATAGGCGAGTCGTTGCGTAGACGAGCCCTCATTATGAGCGGTTCGAAGCGTGGTGAACCCAGGGCCGTTGGGAAGGCTAAAACTTGGAGGGATGTAAACCAGATTTGCCGACGCGTTTGAGTGGCCAACTTTACTAAATTTCCAAAAAATAGCCACATCAAAAAATCTGTAATGCTACACACTTTTTTTTATTAACCAATGAAGCTGTGGTTAATAAAATGTTCGAAAAATATTCGTTGAAACATAACTACTTTATCAGACTTTATCAGTTTTTCGTTGTCCAATGGGGTAGATAATCCGCTGGTCTGACCTGTTCATTTTAGTGGGTAAAGCACCAAATTTTGCATAGAAACTGATTCAGGTATTCGGATCAAATCTGGATACAGGGCCAACCCAAATTTGTCAACCGGAAATGATAACCGAAAGTAAACTTATGGCCCGACTCCAACTGTCACATTAATTAATCTTTGCCAAACTATGCTGTAAAATAGTCACAGTAATGCTTAGTTTTGCTTGGGACGTTTTGACGTTGTTGTAATATCACTTAGTAACGGAAGTGAACACTGGAAGTCAAACAATTTTCAGAACACGCGAGAAATCTCGGAAAATTCTGCATTTGTGACGTGTTTTATGCGTGTGGGATTTGAAAGCATCGAAACTATCCATGTAAGATCAGTGCTTATTTCTATTCACTAAAGAATTCAATGGTAAACGTGCAACAATTTGTGAGTAATGACCTATATTATGCTGATACATTAAGGAACAAATTAACTGCTTTCACCAGAATAGGCTTAATAAATGTTGTTGAAGTATTCATTCATGGTTGGGACTTTCTATACGTGCAGCGCTGAAAAAAATGGATCAGCAACGCCGGAATCATGCTCGAAAGTGAAGGGAGACATTTTGGGAGAAAAAGTACGCCGAATGGCATGGAGGTATATACGGATTCATGCCTTTTTTTCCACATTAGCCACAAATAAGAGCAGATACCACAAGCAACGAATTATAAGAATTTAGTGGTGAAATCAATTAATTTGTGGGGGGGGGGGGAGACAAAATTGTAAAAATAAAGAAACATCCTGACAGACAAATTCCCACATGGACATGGTTTAATTTTCGACCAGTAAATTTCCGGTCTCGGTCACAATAAAAAGCAAATTACAAGATATAATAAATTTAAAACGGGATCAGCTATAGGTGCTGCTGGCATTACCAGACCCACTGTCTTGAAATGTGGTTGGTCTTGTAATGCGAGTAGAACTAAGCTGATCTCGTATTTAATGTGTTGCAATTTGCTTTTTATTGTGACCAAGGTCGGCAATTTACTTGTCGAAAATTAAACAGTTCTGACATGTCCTTTTGGCATTTTACTTGTCAGGAGGTGTTTTTCTTCATACGAAATTACTTTTGATGGATTAAAGTAACATCGTTCGCACACCGCAATATACTGGCGGAGATTAGAGGCTGCCATCTTTGAGAAAAAGATACGCGGAACGTCGTGGACACTGATTAGTGCGATTTTAAATAAAACTAATACAGGCATAAAACACGGCTCACAAATTTTACTAAAGATTAGAAATGGACGGTTATACCAGCAAAATAAATAGTTAAGAAGAGGTAGCATAACGAAGCATAATGATTAGGTTGCGAGATCCTGCACACAAAGGGCTTCTCCAATATCAATTTCTTCAGATACCAATTTCCTTCGGTTCGCATGCCATACAGTACTGTCCGGCTCCTGGCTCACTAAATAATACTGGAAAAGCGCAAAACTGGCCGACCTGAAGTGGAGCGAAGAACACAGCTACTATCGCAGTTGGCCTTGGTTAAATCTACGGGCTGCCTCCACTAATCTTTCATTTATTCCTTTTAAGTTGCTCATGATCGTGTTTTTGTTTTTCTTTTGAACATTTTGTGTCCCGGCAAGGTGTGTAGCTTGCGGGTAAGTTTCTGGTGCCGATGATCATGTGAGATAGGGCCCCAGCAATCTCCATGTAATCCAGTCCAAGTGGCGCGTATTATGCTTTTCATCGGAGATCAAAATAACTGAATTCCTGGTGGAAGAGGAAGATAAATCAACGTTCTTCATGAGCAAGACCGTTGCTAAGCTGAGAGGACGCAAACGTTGAAGTTTTGGACTCGCACGAAATCAATGTTTGGATAAATTAATGCACCACATTTTTATTACACAGTCGGCTTAGACATTTTAAAGTTTATTTCCGGTCTGAAACTGAAAATGTAACTAAAATTGAGGCCAAGGGATGAATTTATTAATCTTGCTTCTTGTAGGATTATTTACCGCAATTTATTTTAATGCTGGTGATGGTGAACAATTGCGTCAGAGTGACGATGGACCTAGACGGCTTTTGCTAATCCTGATCGATGGCTTTCGGCATGATTACCTCTACCACCAAGGACTTACTGGAATTCCTCGCCTCCGAACACAGGGTGTTCATGCTGCACAAATGGAAACTATTTACCCGGCCGAAACGTATCCTGGACTTTACTCTCTAGCGACTGGTCTGTATGGTGAATCACACGGCATGGTGCTCAACTACATGTACGATCCAATGAAACATCTCTTCTTCTTGGCGTTCCCTGATCTCAATCCAGGCAGCACCTTCTGGTGGGAAGAAGCCGAACCGATCTGGATCACTACCACGCGTCTAGGACTGCCGACAGGGATGTTTCACTGGCCGGGTGGTGGAGTGAAGATTCGTGACCGCGTAGCTAAACTTGTCAAACCGTACGAAAATGTAGATGGGGTGGAAACTTTCCGCGATCACTTAAATGAAGCTCTGCAACATTTGAACAATCGATCGCTCCAATTTGCGATGGTCTACTGTGAACACGTAGATGCCGTCGGCCATCGTTGGGGTCCTGGCTCAGCTAACCTTCGTAGCGCCGTAAAAGAAATTGATTTTGTGTTCAACGAAATGTTGGATACCATTGAATATCTGGGTTTGAAAAATTCACTCAGCGTCGTCATTGCGTCTGACCACGGGATGGCAGCCTCGGATAGCCAGTCGATGAAGCCTGTGAATTTGGACAATGCATTGGATCCAGACGACGTGGAGTTAGTCCTGGACAGAGGTTCACATTGTGGGATTTATCCAAAAAAAGGACGAGAGGCCAAAGTGCTTGAGGATTTAAAAAAATTACAAGGTGTGGATGTTTATCTAAGAAGTCAGATCCCAGAGCGTTTCCATATCAGAGAGAACTCGCGGGTACCACCCGTATATCTCGTTGTAAAGAAGGGATTTTTCTTGCACGGGATTAAAGTACCCAGCAAGCAAATTCCAGGATCAACTCCAGATGGCGGCTTTAAGGGATTTCATGGCTACGATCCAGCAGACCCAGACATGCAAGGTATATTTTTAGCGTTCGGTCCGGAATTAAGGCGTAATTCTGTCATTCCATCTATTGTTCAGACTGACCCCTACAATTTGATGGCCTACTTGCTGGGCATTCGTCCGCAGCCAAATAACGGGTCCTGGGCAAGAGTTAGTAATATGTTGATAAAAACGATAACAAATCCAGTGGAACTGACAGAAAACAGAAAACTTATTTCTGACTGTAATCAAACCGATCACATGGAGGACTCAAAAGTCCTGCAAAGGATGAAAATTGTCTGCCGACGACCGTAGGTATTCTTGGTTATATTAAAAAAAAAATTGGATTAAAATTGACAGTGAAGTTTACATGCGACAAAACAATAATATTTTCTGTTTTTATTTCTTCAGTTATTGCACTGAGATGACGTCATCCTAACACAGAACCATGGCAGTTACATACGGTTAATTTGACAACCCACAACGTGAGCGTGGGATAATTTTGATGACCACACTTTTGCCGTACGTTTATTTTGAGAATTTTCGTTTTCTTTCCACAAAACGAAGACCATGGTCGACTTACACTGAAAAGGTCCCGACAAATCGAAAGTGAAACCCTAAAACGAAATCACTTGGGAAAATCGATTAGCGGAAAGAAAAACAAAAATTCTCTAACCGAATTCCACTCGTGCCTCTATGAAATTTATAATTTGTGCGTCTTAGCACTCAACTCCTTTCTAACAAATTTCCCGAGACCGAAGGTCGGGAAATTTGGAAATCTGGAAATTAAATCTGGAAAGGAGTTTGTGCTCAAACGCACAAATTATCGATTTCGTAGAAGCACTCGTGGTATTATAGCCGATAATACGCTCTTTATACAGTGCAACAAAATTCGTATCATAAACACCTGCACAAATAAAACAAATTTCAATTTGGGGATTCGGGAATTTTTGTAGTTACTGGGGAAGGGGGACATGCGTAACATTGATCCGGGCATACCAGACTAACGTGGACAAGATCGTTGAGAGTTCCACGGCTGCCAACCTTATTACTTTGTTGTACCAGGGTTAAATCGGCACAGACAAAGGCTAAGGTGGGAACTGTCACCTAAGTGACCACCACGGTGAACAGTTATAGATTTCAGTGCCCCAGGAACAACAAAAAAAAAACCTCAGGCTAAACATTTTGTGGCCCTACAGTTGCTTATTATAATATCAAAATTCTACAAACTAAATGTGCCTTTGTATTACGCTATTATGCAATAGATATCCGTGAGAATTATGTGGTCAACCGCCGTTAATTGCTCGGTCGTGAGAAATGGGGAGTCCAATGGGGGTGGGGGAATCTCACGAGACCGTCAGCACGAGTGATTTTTTCCACAACCCCGAGACATTGGACTGCTCCGTTTCGAGCAAGCGAGCACTCATTGGCGGGTTACCGTCTATTTGCACGGATGTGTTTTAATGGTAGGGTGTGACGTCAAGCTAACATACCGACTTTTTGAGTGTAAAAAAATTTGTATTTGTAAATTTTAATTGTGAATTATAATAAATATAGGAATTTTTATACGGTCCTGTTTATACAGATTCTAAATGGAACCTTCGAATATCAACCTGACACACTTTAGTATTTTAACAAGCCCCCTGAGATTCAAGATGAACACTATTGAAACACCAAATTTAGTACAGCTTAGCTTCTAAAATCAGAGCAATTGTACGCTTCGTGACACAAACGTATAAATCGGCATGATTGAGAGTATTCATATACAAAACAAGATAAGCTATGAAACCATGCTGATATTCAAACGATGACGTAATACATTCAAAATGGCTGCCAGAAAGAAAAATAAACATTTTTTGGGGTCGTAATTTCTGATCGGTTAACCTAATCTGACTTAGAAAAAATTATATATGAAACTGTTCAGTATTACATTTCCTTATCAGAATGGTCATATTCATTCTTAAAGTGGGGATATCCGTTCTTGACAAAAATCGAAATTTAGTATTCGGCAGTCGTTTCTGTTGTCTCTGTCGATGCATTGCTACTGCAGTTCGGCAAATGTTTGCGTGAAAATGCATCGTAGCAACCTGCAGTCTGTTCCACATTATGTTTGCAGGAAACTGACTGTATGACGCCACGTTTCGTTCCGCTGCGAGTGCCAAAAACACGCAAACATTTCGGACGTAGACTCTACAAGTAACTATGTAGAGTCTACAAATGTGACCCCATCATATTTTTGCACTCGTATTGCAAGGAAACGTGGCATCATTCAGTCAATTTCCTGCAAACATAATGTGGAACAAACTATACAAGATGAGTAAAATATAAGGAAAATCTTCTGGCGCCATCTAGTGACACTAATATCGTTAATCTTTCTAGCTTGTTTTCAGGTGCACGAGGGCGTATCAAATTTTTACTCAGTAATTTAAGAAGTCTGGTGGCTTGTTTGTTGTGTTTAAAAGTTTTGCTTTGTGCGTTTCTTGCTTCCTGCGGGACAACTCGATAGGCCTAGATGCTGCAATGCCAATTTGGTGGCAACCGGCCTTTAAGCAGACATTGTTTATGCATTGTTGCTCGATTCCTAATACCCAACCACCGTTCATGCAATCATGAAAACCGAACACAAATAACCCCTTCAAATAACTTCTCTTACAAAATTATAAGAGGTGTTTTACAATATACCTTTTGGAATGGCACGGCAGACCTTGTTGCGCGGGCAATGACATTGACAAGGAATATACTGTTCAATTTTTTTCGCGAGCGTTGGTTGAAGCAGGGGGGGTCGGAACTGTTCTAGAAACAATGCGTTCCAATCCTTAGCACTCGGCATTCTTTATGGCACTTGGCAGACTCTGGTAGCTCCAACATGGCGCCAGTTAATTTCCGGTTCTTGTCTGAATGTGATTCGCGAGAGGCTAATTCTACAATCTATTTATTTACTTATTTTATTTACAAAGAGCGTAATAGCAACTTCAGATTAAAACAGTTTTAAAAACAGAAGAAACATGGCGACGCTTATGGTGCACAACTACCACACCGTTCTCACCTCTGCTCTCGGCTGAATGACATTCGTGCTATACGCATCCCATAATTCTTAATCCCGGTCGCAATCACTCCTATGTTGTGCAACGAATTGGCAACGCATACTATATTAAATGCAGGTTGCCACAAACGTGAAAACGCTGTATATTTTAAAAAGAGATGCAAACATCAATTTATAAAATCAAACAGCTATTGGAAAATTAGTTCAAACTTTTGCCTGTGCTAGGATACATTTTGCAAACAGTATCACAGTTTAACTGTGGCTGCGCTTGTTTTACCGTATACTCGTCGGACTTAAGTTTCTCCAACATTTTCGAGTTAGGCCTAATGCGACTGAATTTGCACACCAAGTTCAATCCTAACGGCGGCTGCCATCCCATAGTCTCAAAGCGGAAGTATCACATCTGGCTACACCTTAAATCATGAATCTGCTTGTCCGGTAAATGCAGTTTACCATATATTGTCCTATAGGTACCTTTTTACATTCGGAATTGTTTCGTAATGGCCCGCGGTTTTTGGGTATTTACATTTACCGTACCATTTCATCCGTTGGTTCGCTAATAGTAAGTCTTACAAAGAAAAATAAAAGTTTTTTAACAAGACTCGGACTATTTTTTTTATTCATTCAACTACATTTTCGCCACAGTTATCACCCACATTTTGGGCAATGGCATCTGCATCTGTACCGTGGTAGAATTGTAACTGCAGGTATCATTTCTCGTTTGTTGAGTACTGGGTTAACGCACGCCAAACAAAGACACCAGGGACAGGGATATAAGGCCTCAGCACAATTCAGCGTAATAATTCCATGCATCACTATTAACGCTGAAAGTATGAAGAAAAATTGCTAGCGATGCATATCTGGAAAAGTAGAAGAAAAAATTAGAAGTATCAGGGTGGTTGAAGGGGAAATAGCTGAACTTATGTATAGTGTAAATCCATATTTCGAACATCCCTAGTCGTAAAAAAAAAGAGATAGTTGACTCATAAAAGACCTTGGAGCCAAAAGCACATGCGATAAGAATAAAACCCGTCAGACTTGAAAAGCTGGGTAAACGTGTAGACGTCAGACCCGTCAGACCTCAGAAGCTGGGTGCTGTTATTAGTCGTAAGATAGGTCACAGCCTTAATACTGTCCATCAGCAATCTTATTATTATTATATTATTTTTATTATTTCATTTGCTTCTTTCAGTGTTGAGTGACAACGAGTCAATGTATAGAATATGGGTTATTTTGAATGACACTACTTTCATTGACTCCTTCAACCCGACAGTTTAAAATAAATCACTTCCTTAGCTACATCGCCAATTCAAATGCCGAGTAAATATGCCTTCGCCCTGTTGCGTTTCCTTCTGTATGGCATCGAGGATGTGCTTCGGACATAACGTTGAAAAGTAACTGTCACAGAAAAAAATTACCGGTGGTCCTTGGGTTTGACTTACACCTGTGACGTACTCTGGTGACATTAAACTGAGGAAAATTGTATAAAAAGAGCTATGCCACCCACAACCGGGGTTTTAGATTGTAGCATGCGCCGCACGGATATGGAGCACATTTATAATGAAAGGGAGCGAAACCAAAACCGACTTTGTAGAACGACTCCCTCCACTCCCAGTTTATCGGTTTGGCTTAAGCGATCCGTACCGTGTGAAAAATAACTGTCCTTCATCCGTGACGTCATTTAAGACTTGAAATTTAAAATAACCGCGCAAAGCAAAGTGGAGGCAACAATGTGACAGTATCACCTTTTGAAGGCAACAACCTACCTAGTTACAACTTCTGGCCAAAGAATTGAGACGCTCGTCCGTTTTGATTATAGGGGTGATTCTTGTCTTCGCCCGTTGTCTTGTAGGGATGTGTTTGGGCCGTGGTTGTTTCCCAGTTTTCTGTCGGTGCGGCCTAAACGTTGAACGCGACAGGAAATTTCGCTTGTTGGAGTTCTCCCCGTTTCCTCCCATCCTGTACGAGCCCTCTCCCCTCCACCTATCCTACCAAAAAAACTTGCCTTGTGTGATTGAGTTAATGCGTAATAAAATGCTTAATGGTAACAGGCGTATTGCGCCCCGCTCCCCCCCCCCCTCCCCACTGCCCTTCCAATCTCTTTTTTTTTCCTAAAGAGGAGGGCTAACAGACGTACTGCCCCACACAGGGGCATTTGCCGTTCAGTTCCTCATCCCCATTCCCAGTTTATCGCTTAGGCTTGAGCAACCCGTACCGTGTGAAAAGTAACTGTTCTTCGTGCATGACGTCATTTAAGACTTGCCTCTGAGATGACCGCGCTGAACAATTGTTAGTGTTGGCAACAATGTGCCAATTTCAACTTCTTTTCAAGGCAACAACGTACCAGTTTCAACTTCTTTTGCCAAAGAATTAGACATACTCGTTAGTTTTCATTGTTTGGGTTCCCCTTTTCGGGGGTTGTCTTCGTTTTTGCTATGAGACTTTGGTTTATAATGTACTAGCATCGTACCCGGCTTCGCCCGGGGATTTGTTTGACCCGTGGTTGTTTCCCAGTATTTGCTCGGTGCTGCCTGATCGTTCACTGCAACAGTCAATTTTGCTTTGTGTAAAACTCCCCCTTTCCGTCAACCTCTCCCTCCGCAAAGCAATATCGTAATCAAATAGTTGCTGTAACATAAGCACTGCCCCACCAACGGGCATTCCCCGTTCAGGTCCCTCCCCGCTCCCAGTAGCGTGCGAAAAATAACTGTCCTTCGTACATGATGTCATTTAAGACATGCCTTTGCGATGACCACGCAGAGCAAATTGTTAGTCGAGGCAACAATGTGCCAATTTTAACTTCTTTTCAGGGCAACAACGTCCGAGTTTCAACTTCAAGCCAAAGAATTGACACACTTTTTCATTGTTCCCCTTCCGGGGGTCGTTGCGGATGCTTCATTTCTGCTACGAGACTTTGGTTTATAATGTAAGAAGATCTAAATGTTACAATGATGCAACACGAAACAATGGTGCAATAAAGAGGCGAGGCGCACAAGATCGCATTAGAACTCTCTCGAATAGGATGCAACGATGCTTGGCAGGGGGTCGAAGTAACATTGTCGTTGTATCTCGTTTCAGTTAGCATCGTCGTCCTTCCAGCTCTGCTAGAAGTCTTTCAGCGACTTTGTGCTGCAGTGAGATTTTGCCGGAGTACCCAAGCAGTACTTTGAAGGGGCTGGGGGTTGTTGTTTATGTTAAGGGGTAGCTTAGTTGTGTTGGAGTGTCAGCGTTGTGTCGGTACGGTATATGTTGGTGATTGTTAATGTAACGTTATTTTTGTGTTTGAAGAGCGTGCGGCTTAGAGCCAGGGCTCCGGATAATAATAAATCGTTCTGAAGTAAATCTGTTAACTCGTTGTGGAGAACCAAAGTGAAACGGTCCTGATTTTCACTTAAATCTTCCAGTTTTAAACCTCAGGGGGTAATTATCTAGATTAGGGACACCACGCCAAATCACTTAATTTTTGTACTAACCGACGCTACTCTTCAT
>JAHWFP010179215.1:32540-55377 GCA_023313725.1 Lithobius niger | reverse complement strand
GAGAGTGAAATTTACAATTCTAGCATGTTACTATGCAGTATGTAGCGCTGGTTATAACAAAAAAAATGTCAATCGCTAGAGCCAAATCCTGGTTTATTTCCACAGGCAACACACACGGCTTCGTCCCAGCCTTAAAAAATGTATTGACATCCGAAATTTTCTTCGCACCAACAGCAAGCAGAGTTATTTTCTCGGAAGTCAACCTTATATTTTTCGGCCCAATTATCGTGTCTTTGGGAAATGATTGGAGAAATTCACACTCTGCAGAGTTTTCTTTGTGTATATCTTGGGGAATGTTCCAATACGAATCCCAGTCTGGAACAACAATTTGACAATAGGGACATTTCACCACTCCTGGTGTTAACAGGTACAGAATTCAGCTTCAGCCATAACTGTGAGGTTTGGCCAGAACCATCCGTCAAACGTTATTTCGCGTTCTTTTGCCATTTACATGATATCCTGGTGGGGGGGAGGGGGGCCCCCAGGAGATATCTGTGAGGGAAAAGGAAGAAAAATTGTAAGATTTTTTTTTTACATTTTGCAGTAGAAAGATCTAAGAGTAAGAATACATTCGTGAAAGACGTCCAGCTGATTGGGATTAACACATGCCGCACATTTCAAGCGAGTATTAGCTCATGCCACGTGTCAAGCATTGTTTTCACAGGAAACACACGTTAATTCGTCAGCACGGTGCCCCTTGCCTTCGGTTTGAGAGATTTTTTAGGTTTTTTAAACTTTCAGTTTAATCTGTAGGAGGTTACTGTTCGAAAAGTCGGTACAATTTCTTTCGACATGCAGTCGAGATTCAGCATATCGAAGGTAGATTTATAAGTGTAAGTCTGAATACTGCTGTATAATTCGTTCGAGATCGAATTCGTCCAAATTATACTGTTTTGAAATTCGTATCCACCGTTAATTTCAATTTTAGAATAGAGGTCCTTGGGGTCTGCTTGATTCGCGACGAGGTATAGGGGGAGGGGTACAATACTCTTTCAAACAAACGCGGTCCAAATGCTGCCTTTCACTAATCTATTTAATTAATCTACCCCATCTGGTAACTTGATGTAAATTTTCTCCACGCAAGAATCTCAGAGTTCAATTTCAACTTCATTACGGCCTACTCCTTAAATCTTGTAATTCGGTTTAGTTAATACAACATTGTCTGCGATATGGGGATGTGCCATTTATCGGCTAGAAAAGTAGGGGAGTGAAGTAGGAAAAAAGAAAAGAATAAATTTAATTAATTTTCATCGTCAATATGTGCGTGCTTATTAGTTTTGGGCGCTGCATTAGTATTATCATCATCTAAGACACTTTGCAATAATTTAATTAAAGTGTTATCAACGCTAGCCAAAACTCAACACACTCCGTACTGAATCATTTCCATAGTGAAACAAACGATTTCACTCCTCGCAAAACTAATCTTACTGAACACGGCTCTACTAACTCTTTCGAAATGAAACGATAACTCTGGAGTGATAATGCAAGTTTCACAAATGGATCACATTGTTGCTGGTAGCAATTTAACAAACTCGATTCTGCAATAATAGTGTAGGGGCTATGTTGCAAAGCCAAGGCCCGTGAGTATCGAATGTTAATTCTTGGCACTATGGATATGTTTTTAGAGAAGGTTATTCTGATATAAAGGAATAATGATGTCATGTTTTCCTGACGCTCTAAAGATATTTTTCAACATCATATGTGAACCACCCCCAATTTGGAACTTTTTCTATATATTCTATTGGTATTTTGTGTTTGTTCCTAATATATTGTTCGTTCCTATAACAAACATAGGAATGTTGAGATAAAACTTGTTTGCAATAATGTACTCTATAATGTATGTCCCGTTACTTTTTCTTATCGCCTACGGTTTTCGAGAAACACGGACATTTTCGGCAATTTAGGCCTATTTATGCCCATGTCTCAATTTGCCAACTTAACAACTTTCAATCACCGTTGCATCGTTTCTAATTCAGTTGGATGACTCCAATTAGGTTTCAAAAGGTGGGAATGTCCTCTTTGCATCAAGAGTAATTAAAAGGGTCTACCATTGTTAGAGACCGAGCTAGCGACTGGTATCACAGTCACCTTCGATTTTCGCTCATTTCAACTTTCAACTGTTATTCTGACGTTTCTAATTTAGGTGGATGACTCCAATTATATTCATTCGAAAGGTGGGAATATCTTCTTCGCATCATTGGTAATTAAAAGGGTCTATCGTTGGTAGGGATCGCGCTACGCCTATTTACTAGGTGCTGGTATCACAGTTTCCGTTCGATTTTTCGCTCATTTTCGACTTTCAACTGCTATCATGACGTTTTTAATTTAGGTGAACGATTCCAATTAGATTCATTCGAAAGAAGACATTCCAACCTTTCCAAAGAACCTAATCGGGAGTCATCCACCTAAATTACAAACATCGGAATATCAGTTTAAAGTTGAAAATTAGAGAAAAGTCCAACGGTGACTGTGATACCAGCTCCTAGTAAAAAGGGCGTAGCTCGTACCCTAACAATGATAAACCTTCTATTTACCCTTGAAACAAAAAAGACATGCTCACCTTTCGAATGAATCTAATTTGAGTCGTCCACCTAAATTAGAAACGTCAGAATGGAAGTTGAAAGTTGAAAACGGGCGAAAAATCGAATAATGACTGTGATATTACTAGTAATGTGATATTACTAGTAATTTGATATTACTAGTAATGTGATATTACTAGTAATATGATATTACTAGTAATGTGTGGTGCAGTGGCAATCCGGACCACTGCACTCTGACTGAGGTTGGCACTAATGACCTAGCTGTCGACGCGCCATCATGCCTCAATCACCCCTCCTAGTAAAACGGTCATAACTCGGTCTTTAACAATGGTAGACCTTTTTAATTACACTTGATGCAAAGAAGACAATCCCACCTTTCGAATGAACCTAATTGGAGTCATGCAACTGAATTAGAAAGGATGCAACAGTGGTTGAAAGTTGTAAGTTGTCATTGTGACATCTATGGGCATTAAATGGGCCTAAATGGCCGAAAATGGCCGTTTTTCTCGAAATCCGTAGGAGATAAAAAAAAAAAAGTAATGAGACATACATTATAGAGTACATTATTTCAAACAACTTTCATCTCAACATGCCTATGTTTGTTATAGGAACGAACAATATATTAGGAACAAACACAAAATATCAATAGAAATTATCGGAAAAGCTCCAAATTGGGGATGGCTCACACATGGCGTTGAAAAAAATCTGTAAGAGTGTCAGGAGAAATGGCAACATCATTTTTTTTGATCAGAATAACCTTCTCTTTAAAGGTATCCATGGTGCCAAGAATTAACATTCGATGCCCACCGTGTAACACATGCCCCAACACTACAACGGCAAATTCCATCCATTCCTGTACAAATAGTTCTACAAACTTTTACTGGCAACCCATCCTAAAGGTAATTTGCAATTAAAATTTTCACTCGATTTTCTACGACCCTGGTTCCGAGAAAACTAGCTTATTCTAATATTAAAGGTTTGCCAGCGCTGGAACGTCTAACATTTTACCAGCCATTTTTTGCAAGGTTTTTTGGGAATAGGTGCAGGTGATGGCTAAAAAAAGAAACAAAGAAGAAACGGGGACATTCAGAAAATAATAACAAAGCTTCAGAAAGAAAAAAGATGAGTAACTTTTACGTTATTAAGTAATAAATTAAAGTTTGAAAAAACCTCACCAATTCTGCGGTGCTTTCACAGTCAGGAGTTCCTCTGGCGTGGCCATACGGGCGTTCAGGACTGTTCAGCCTGTCCGTCAGCTTGTGTTTTTATACTTAAAATTTAAGTGATGTGGGTAAGGGAAAAACATTTTTCTGTAGACCTTGAAAGTGAAAAAGAAAACGGGAGGAACACAATACAAAAAAAAAAAAAGAATTTATGGTTAAATAAAAAAAAGTTGTTATTCATCTAGTATGAATAACATCACATATTTTCAAGCTGGCTTTGAGAAACAGTTTTGGCATTTGACAAGTAAGAAAGAAAATGAATTATGATGGTATCTTAAAAAAATATATACGTGATCATTGAACATAATGTTAAACCTTGAAAAATCACATTTTAACTTGTGCTACATTGAAAATTTTTTTAAAAACACCTAGTATATTAAGTAGGGGTACGATGAGGAGAAGTTCAAAAAAATACGTCCATCATGAACACACCAACGGGCCAATGAGTCCCAAAATAATGGAAGATCATGGGGTACTAACCTTACACCATCACAGAGAGAGAGAAGAAATCTGTGGTCGTTGCTGACAAGCGACAAGTCACCCTATTCCATATCTGGCAGAACAATGACGAGGCCGCAACAACCACCGTAAGACAATACTTCATTAATGTCATGTCGACTTACGAAGTCCACCAACCTCCCGGGTCCCCAGCAACAGGTAGCAATCAAGAGACTTCACTGAACCTACAACAACAATACGATGGTGGTGCGTCAAACTGTAATCCAGAGATTGATTTGATTTGATTTTTATTGAGCCTATGGTGGCCTCCAAGCCATTCGCTCAGTGTACAGCTACTTACTGCTACCTAAGACTACTTAAAACTAACAACCCGGAACTCTGAACAACCTCAGAACACTTCACAACCAACTTGTGACCCTGGTATGACTCTGGCCATACTCTCCTGTGTAAATGTGCGAGTGGAGCAACAAACAAAGTCAAGAAAGACTTGACACGACTATACCTATATTTAAAAGACTTTACGCTCTGCTTCACGTAGCATGCTAGGCGCGTCATCCAAGCGTTGCGCTAAACTGAAAGCACGAAGAACGAAAAACGCCAATCGTAGTATTGATTAGTGTTAGTGGGATGCGCAAAAACGTGATATCTTCTCATTATTAGATTTACCAATGTTGCAGCGCTAAACGAACATTGTTTTACGGTATTGGTGACTATTCTTGAAGTCTTCGGACGATTTACTGCTACGTCAAAGCATCGTTTAACACATTTTTAATGAGAATTGAAAACGCCGTAGCGTATCATACAGTACAATACACACGTACCTTCGTTGTTCTTCTGCTTGAAATTCAAGAAATTAAACCTCCGGAGGCTTTGTTTTGTCGTCGAGTGAACAAAGCGGTACGTAGCATGAAGCCATTGTTGTTAAACTTTAATAATTTGGTGTCAATGCAGTGTTTTAAGTTTAAAATCCGTGTATCGCGTGTGACGAGTACCTTTCATAGTTCAATCTGCATGCTAGAGCAGTCCATTTTTGGGATGTAAGTAGCGTGACTGGTGGCAGAATCTGTGGCTAACTGGATGACGCGTCGAATTTCTAACGTTAAGCCTTTACATCAGGTAGCCTTGGACTGGAAGGCCAAGAAAGAGAAGTGAAACGAAACAAGTTTCCATTTATGGGTCAAACCTGCTTGTTGCCCGGCTAAACCCCAAGACCCATCATACTCCCCCCCCCCCCTCCCATCAGAAGTGGCACGCAGCAGGATCCCCAGGACCTCCAAAAGGGGTTTTCCCCTCTCAACACAAACCTCCGCTGCATCGCCCAGCGCGGGCACTCCAAGAGGAAGTGTCTGACTGTCTCAGGTCCACCACCACAGGCGCACTCCGGCGACTGAGCCCATCCCAGACGAATAAGAATCGCCCATAGCTGAACATGACCGGTGTGCAACCGTGACATTACGCCAGCGTCCCTATGGGAGAGACTGTTCAGAAGCTGTGGGGTGGCAATGGAGGAGTGCAGCGAGAAGAGATGCTCCTCATAGTGCCTGCAGCTCAAACGGCCTCCCATTCCCCTGAAAGACCCTATCCACTGCTGGACGCACATCACGTGGGCCCAGAGCAGTGCGCACCTCACTACAGCCGCATTCAGCACCCTGGCGAGCAAGAGTATCTGCCAACTCATTGCTGACCACCCCGGAGTGTCCCTTCACCCAGCTAATAGACACGCACACCCCTTGAAGACCCAACATGTAAACCTTTCACCCCACCTCATGCACGAATTCTGACAAATAGTCGGCTCATTATTGTTGCAACCAATCCGCATTTTCAAAATTGATTTTTTTTTTCAAAATTGCCCAACACTGAGAAGACTTTTCTCAAAGATTTTTCTGATCTATCCAGAGTTAAGGTTGTATCATCTGCTTATTGACCTGTCTTATTTTCAATGTATTCTTCATCTCATCTGTACAATTTTAATTTAATTCCTATTGTGTCTTATCTCGATTTATCAAATTTGTCAAAACTTCAGCACCAATTGTAAATAAATATTGTGAGAGCGGGGGGTCACCCTGTCAAACTCCTTGATTGATATAGAACATTTTTACCACACAACTTTGAGTATATTTATAAAAAACGTTTATCCAGCTTTTTTTTTTAATTCTCCTCAAAAGTTCAAATTTTCCAAATCTACTTAATAAAGTTTCAATTAATTTTATCAAGCTTTTTCTAAATCCAGCTGAAGCAATAACATTTTGGTTTGAATTTTTTCACAGTAATTGATAAAATCAAAAATAAAAATCGTGCTTTCGGAAATAAATCTGCCTTTAGAAAATTTTTTTGTTCAGGTGTAATAATATTGGGTGTAATTGTTCAAGTGTAATTATCTCTAATAATATTTTTTTTATTCTATTGGCGATAGAGCCTGAACAATCTTATAATCAACATTGTGCAGGGTGATTGGTCGCCAATGCTTTAGTAGTCTTTTATTTGCCTTAGCTTTTGGAATTAAAACTATGACTCCATTTTTTTTTTGTGTTGAACTTAAAACACCAGTTTCAAAAAAAGCATTATTATGTGTACAGCCAGTTGGGCCCAAAAGTGTTTATAGAATTATACAGTAAATCCATCCAATCCTGCAGTTTTTTAAAACTGCCCAGCATTCACTCACTGTTAATTTTCCGTCACAAAGAGACTGCTGCACCTTTGTTAATTTAGTATGGTTAGCTAAAGCTGTTTTCATAATATTTTTTTTGCTGTATCCTGAATTTTGTTTTTATCTGAGTAAAGGACTTTGTAATACTTAGCTATTTCATTTAGGATAATCTTACGTGTAATGATACCAGGTTCAGTTTCGAAAAACACTAATTGTTTTATTTGAATAGTTTATTTTTTTCTAAATTGCAGAACTTTTTCTAAATTACTTTGTATGGCTTTTTCCCTGTAACTGCCAATATAATTTTGACCTCCTTATGACCCCATCCGTTTTTAATTTTCGAATGTGCTCAAGTTCAACATTAAGGTCACATTTTTTTTCCCACGCTGCTCAGATTCCAAATAATTAATTCTTTTTCTGAATTGTTCCTCTGCTTTTACTAGTGACCAAAAAAAAAGAAATTGTTTTTCCTCTTACGTTTAGTCATGAGTCTATGAAAATAACGGAACTTTTCATGGACTCATGGTTTAGTTTAATTATATCCCAACTTAGCTGCGGATTTAATTTTGCCATCTATTTTCTTTTACTGTTTCTTTGATCGTAGACTTAATAATCTGCACAAATTCTTCATCTTTTAGTAGGGAGTTGTTAAATTTTCAAAACTCTAGACCTCTTTGAAGAGAGTGATTTATTTCAATGCATATCAGAGAATGATCCGTTCTTTATCCCAAAGAAATCTCTGCATTTATTATTAGAGTTGCTGTAGTTTCTGTCACTAAATAATATCCTCTTAATTGGACCATGTAAACATTTTCGTTTTTGGGTTCGAAAACTAACCATACACCAACAAAATAAAATTTTGTAATTGTCTAATTTTTCCTGGTACCACTAGATTATTATTTTTCTGATAGTCTATTGTATCAATTCCTTAGACAGTGGTACATTCCAATCAGCCCCTAAAATAATTGACTCTTCTTCCAACAAGTTAACCACCTCAAAAATCTTTTCGAAAAATATCGGCTGATCAGCATTTGGGCCAGAATACGTATATTTCATCAATTTTTATTTTGGGAAAACGGAACCGTCCTTCACTTGGCGCACCAAGAAAAAATCTCGAGAGGGCTTTATAGCTATTTTGTTTTGTACTTCTAAGAATGACTTGTGTACCAAATTTCATGCTTTTAGCTCTACGTGCATGATTCTCTTGCTTAACAGTACATGCAGTACATGCAGTGCTTAACAGTACATGCAGTACATGCTTACAGTACATGCATAATAAATGCTTGTTCATTTTTAGCTATTTTTAGTGTATGATTTTCGCTGTTGTGCTGTTGTGTTTCCTTTGCTAATACATTATTTGTGCATGTTTATGTTTCTGTGTCATAGCACATAAAAATATAATGTCCCGTTTGTCCTGTTCAAAAATAAAAGTCTTCTCTTTAGGTTGTTCAAAACTATAGAAAACTGTCTATACCTTCTTGACTTAAGCCGTCACCTCAGGCAGCAAATAGTTCGGGGAGGGGGCGTCAATTGCTTTATCCAGTAACCCGTGCTCTTATAAATTTATCTGCATCTACGTACCCCATCCCCAATCTTGAAAGAGTTGTGGTCCACCTATTACTTCAGAAAGACAAGGTATAGGGCCTGTAACTATAGAAACCAGTTAGTTGGCCAACGTCATGATGACGCATACGGCGCGATTGATGTTGAACAGGAAACTGACAGATTTAATGCTCCACTCATAATGAGTGGATCATTGTTGGTCAATGAAGTGAATATTATGGAAGTGATAATCACGAATTTAGGCGGGGAAACGGGAAATAGGAATCATGAACAATTTCACAAATTCGAGAAACCCTACCCCAGTTGAATGACCAACGAATTGATGAAGTGACTCGGATTCGAGACCATTCATCGATTCGTAGGGAAAAAGTAGGTACTAAAATAATAGGCAACGATTGCAGGATGCCCCACTACCAATGGATTTAGTAACAAAGGCTTTTGAACAGCTTTTTAAGCTTTTAAGTGGTCAAAATCAACAGAAAGAAAGCAATGATATCATACAACCCTTGCAAGGACCACTTGGTCAAGAAAGAGCATGAGACGGCCAGGGCATACGCCCTATCGCCCCCAAGACGATAGATTTGAGGATAATAGGATTCCAACATCCGCTCAAACGTGGCAACCTTGACAACGCACGCACATCAAGGACAGCAATCAGATTATGGTGATGCAGACAGAAATCAGCGGCAGATGCTTTCTGGACAGAAAGCGACATTAGGAATTCGCAAGGCGAATTTAGTGCAACTGTAAACCAACCCAGCAACGTCCACGCTATGCAAGGTCGCTTACAAACTGAAAGTTCGTAGCTCAACTTTCGGTGGTCTAGGCTTGAAATCATTCCACCACTTTTCTGCATAGTTCCCAGTGTCTTGGAAAAATGCCGTCTGGGGTGACCATAGCCTACTGCTGGTTCTGGACCATCCCTGACTATGCTAACCCTGCCCGGTTGGTTGCCTAGGCAAACAGACAGGGTTAGCATAGACAGGGACGGTCCAGAACCTAAAGTAGCAAGAGTTGCAGCATTCCTACTCTTACCTACTTCTTTTACTTTTTTTTCAATCCTACTTTTCCTAGTTTTTTCCTCTTTTTTTGGAGTGTTTAATTGAATAGTCTTTATTAAGATGTAAATAAACGCTTTGTAAAACACCTTCGATAAAACAATTTATTTTTTTAAGTAATTAGCTACGTTACGCATTTTCTTCACACAATGTAACGTTTTTCGCGTTTGGTGCCGCTGCTCTCGTTTTTGAGCTAGATTGTCGCACAATGGCGCCAGCGGCTGAATTTCTTATCGTCGCCCTTTCGCAGGAAAGGGAAAACTCCTCATCCATGTGTTCTGTTATCGATCGGCGACTGTATGCCATTTTCAACGTAACTTGTAGAAATTTATGACTTTCGCTGATTTATTAAAGCCATTATTTCGTTAGTCAATAGGTTGGTGTGATGCGGAACTCATTTGGTTTTGAAAACTGTCAGAAAGTAGTTGATGACTAAAGTAATAGTCCTAATTAACCGTAGCGTACTGTACAGTTACGGACAATTAAAAAGAATGAAAATTTCGGCTTCATTGCTGGGCAGGAAGTCCATTAGTTATGGCAGGAAGTCGTGCATTCAGTAACTCCTGCCAACCCACGAACATCACCGCACATGTTGGCCTACTATACTGCATAAAAAAAGAACCTAGCTCTGGGTTAGTCTTCGTCTTTAAGGTGTTTATAGAAACACCTGAGTTCGTTTTATTTTATCTTTTTTTTTTTCCTGTTTTAAAACGCTTGTCCGACAAATGAGCAAATACCGCAGTATGGATGGACGTTTACTGAATTGTCTGTGTTTCACTGAGAATTTTTGTTTTCTTTCCGCAAAATGAGCACCGTGCCGACTTACACTGAAAAGACCCAAGGCAAATCGAAAGCGAAACAAAATTAGACTGAGTATCTCCCTCGTCTTATTTAGCCAATAGGAAAAGGGTATTTTTGGCGCATCAGCCAATCACAGCTCGCTTATTCTGAAAGGCGCTATGACATACCAAGCGGGCGAATAACAAGTGAAAAGCGCTCTAGTGCAAAACCGCGATAATTAAAAATAATTGGCAACACACTAACGCAGAGTCGCATGCTTTAAAGTGCTAAAAAGGCTTAGCAAAACGCTTATTAAAGAATGAGAAGATAAATTAAGTAAGTAAGATCGGGGTAAGTCAGGTTACATTTGATTTGTGTTCGATGGGACGTCAATTGCTAAAACTATTTCTGCTTCGGACTGCTGCTAACTAGCGAGTGACACGGTAATTCAAAAGATGGCGACAGAATTGGTAATTAGGCCCGATTCGTTTATTGCTTCTGTCGGTAACGCATTGCACCGTAATAAATACGTTTCACATCTACTTACACGTCCGCAATGCACCTACACTTCAGGAATTGTCACTAGAACTTATTTTAACGGTTTTTAATAGCGAGGCTGTATTCGTTTCCATAGCAACCGAGACAGCGAGCAACAGACTGACTGGACTAAAGGCAGGTTAGAACCACAGCCACCTACAGTAAAGGCAGGATCAGATCAAGACAAATTAGGCAAGTAAAATCAACCATGAGAAGGAAGCGTAAGTTTGCTAGGTGCTGCCATCTCTACACCAAGCGGTGAAATTTTAAACTAACCGACCAGGGTTCCAAATTATATCAACAGATGACGCCACTTGGCAAACTTGCCGCGTCGTTATTTGATTGGCCGTTTTACGGAGCATTGCTGGAGGCAAAGATGATACGACCTTTACTGTAGGTGGCTGTGTTAGAACGCAGTTTACCATACATCGTCCAGCACGGCAGCAAAGAGTTTGCAAATAGATAAATACAAATAAATAACGAATATGGATGTAAATACGTACAGCTAATTTAACTGTAACATAAACATTTAGTATAATTTGCTAACACGTAACTTAAACTTTTCGGTGACATTCTGTGATCGTTTCTGCGGAGATACAACCTGCGAACGTCTACATACCGAAGCGTATTTAAAAAAAAGCGAAACTGAAACTCCGAAAGTGAAAAGCTACTTTACGTAAGCCTCAACTAATGGACTCACTAAAAAATTAATAAAAGTACAACAACATCAATACAAAATGCAAAAATTCTTACATACGCCCGTAAATCTCTGTAATTGATTTATTAATAAACTGCCGATAAAATAATTCTCGCGAGATACTCTGATTAAATACCCCTCCTGCAGTGGGTAGTTATCGATCTTTTTGGAGCACTCAAGTTTTTGCTCCCTTAAACTCATTTGTGCTTCAGTTGGCCATAAAATCCCGCGTCACTTCATGACTCGGGATCTTAATAATTAGCCAAAACAAGCACTCACGACTTTAATGGATGCAAAAACTGTCATGCTCCAAAAAATTATCGATAACTACTCTTGCACTCGGGATATTACCTATGATAACACCACGGAGAATCGTAAATGAAACTGTAGAACGAAATTGCTTCGGAGAATCGTTTTGCGGAAAGAAAATAAAAAATTCTCAAACCGAGTCCCACTCGTACTTCTATGAAATTTATAATTTGTAAGTTTTACCACTCAACGCCTTTCTAACAAATTTACCTCGATCTTCGGTCTTGGGAAATTAAATCTGAAAAGGAGTTTCGTGGTAAGACACCCAAATTATCGATTTCATAAAGCACTTGGGGTATTATAGCTGAAAGACTTCCTGTGGTTTCAACTCACTGAAAACGTTCGGTTTGTTCAATAAATCATGCATGGCACAACGGAAGAAACTTTGAAACATCTCTTGACAACGGAAATAAACTGTTGCTTGAGAAAGTATTGGCTGACAAGGTGCTTGACGGAGGTCGGGTGGGGGAATGTTCAAACGTAGGGAATAGGGAATAAATTATAATTCATTACTGCTCATGTTTAAAGCTGGACAAAATGTCTACAGAGCTGGGTTTTAAAGTAAAATTCTTAATGTAAAGTCTTTCTTGATAAAATGTTGGTTGACGACGTGTCCACCAGTAGTTTTTAGACGGGGGTGTGAAAAAAAATTATTATTTCGTCAATGCTGATGATGATTTATTCATCACCACTCATGTTAAATGTAAAATCTAGTGGTGGAGGAGGCGGATGTTGAATGACAACTTGTCGACTCAAGGTGTGGTGGAGGGGAGTTTAAAGTAAAATCTGTCTTAAAATCTGTTTAAAAAGTAAATTTTGGTGGAAAAATGTTAATTGACAACTTGTCTACCGAAGGTGGGTTGGGGGAAAAAGTTTAAAGGAAATTCTGTCATACTAGGCAAGGTCTTTGCTCCATGTATGAGACATAACATACCAACAAAATACTGAAGCATTTGCTCCAGTGTTTTACCGAGACTCATCGAAACTGCAACTTTTATTTACGTGAGTTCGACTTTGCGATCAGGTCTTCCAGATCTACCAGTTCAAAGTTAAACTGTAGCGAGCTAAACTTTGGATGCAATCAAGCTCCACCTTGGGGCATGGAGTTAGAGCGGCTGGACACTGCCCTAAACAAAAAAAGAGTTGGACCTCACTGAGTAACGAACAGAATTCATACAACGTTTTGCGGACATACACGATCTAGCATGACACAATCTATCATACAATCTAGACAGGAATGCCAAGATTCCTGTAAGGAAACTTCATTAACGTGCCAGAGAAATATGGTACAACCAGTTGAAATTTGCCGATACAGTAGGCAGCACACCAGATGAACTTTGGACCTAACTCAGGCACCAGCCACAGGCTTGCATGCCAGTTGCTGGCTTCCTAGACCGAGTGTAGACCCATGACACACCAACTCTGATATGTGTGCAGCACATATAAAGGGACTTCAGGTCAAGGGTCAGCAATCAGTACAAAAAAGATGTAAGGCTTATGAGACCCATTAAGTGTTCATCACTGAAGGTCTGAGCAAAATGGCTGCAGCCAAATTTTTGTGCCGAACTGAGTTTACTGAATAGGTTTGTTGTGTTCCCTTCTTTCGATATTCATTGAAGTTGGCTCCATACGTCCAGGCACAATTGGGCAGAGGAATCGGAAAAATCCCAATCGGAGATTAGGGCAGCTCCGTAGACCTAGCCTTGGTCCACTTCTCTGCTGTCGAGAATAGAAGAACACAGAAATGCTCTCGTGCTCATGTCAACTGTGGCTTGCAAAAGAACTTAGGAATTTCCTATCAAAAATTGTCCCTCTCCATTCCTATATAACCTTGGCAGTTAAAAAGGACGTTAATTCGAAAATTTTCCTTCTTCAATCAGGCAAGCTTGTAAACATGCAGAAGCATAGCCAGACATCAAGCCAGACAGTTAGACTGAAATTAACAAGCAAGTAAAACTGCACCACAAAAAAAGGTGGAGATGGGGGAAAGGGGCACGCGTATCCATTGTAGGGCACGACAAGCATTATTATAATCACGTAAAAAGTGGAAGGCTAGTCAAAATTAAGAGTGGAAATTCCAAAACTGGTACATACGACAAAGAATTAAGAAAGGCAATATAATCGTAACTACAGCCAGTCAAGCATCTAAACACAGAAACAGTTGGCATAAAACAGGAAGGTAAAATGAAAGGAAAAAATAAACTACAACGTACATTCAACACGATATCAGTATTTACGTATGGGATGAGGGACCTTCTCAAACATGATTACCAAGTTAGTGTGATTAGTCAAATCTTCGTAAGTTTAGATGAAAACGAAAACAATTCCTAGACACCTTGGGAAAAAGTGGTAGAAATGACGACCTTTATTGGAATGACCCCACTTTAACATCGCTTCAATACTTCCTTCCTCGTGTGAGTAGTAAGTATTGTAGAACGTACCGGACCACGATGTAATGACAGAAGCCTTGTATGTACTGTATCACAATGTATTGGCGGTGGTGGTTCTTCCGGTTTTGGTTCTGTGCTGAAGGTATAGGAAATTGTGATACATGGTTGCAAAGGTGGTGTCTTCGGTTTCGATTCTCGATTCTTGTACTTATCTGTATGGGCGGTAAATCTGGATTAAATGTGTAATCGCAAGGACGAGGCCACTGATGAAAGATAATAATCCGGACTGGCCCAAACAAAAAGCGTCAGTGGCGTGGTTGCATTGTGGTGGGTTACATCGTGTTTACAGGCACGTGGGTTTGGTATGACGCATTAAGCCAAATTTTAAGAAAATGTATATTTAAAGATGTGTCCGACATTGCATTGCAGCAAGATACATAGTGTTAAGGGTGGTGGGGTTGGCAGGTATCAGTATCGGCTCGGTATCGTCGGTGGTTCGGTATCGGTAATTGGTATCAGTCCGACGCTATTAAATCGTGGGACGGTACATGGCTGAATAGCAGACGATGCATTGGCAGTAGGAGGGACTGAGGTGTTGAAAGGTTCTAGCAAGAACTAAAGAGTAGGGTAGCAGCTGATGTAGTAGTGACGTCATGGAGCCAATAGCTTGTCTGTTAGTTCTTACAAAAACCCTACCGTCCCAGGCTGTAGATTGAATGGAATATACCTAAGCACGATAGTGACGAAGTGTCCCTAGCAACCGTGATGGTGGCATCACCAACGTGAAAAGCAGGAACTAAACTTAAGTTGCTCACATACAACCTCTAGGCTAAGTTGTTAAAACCGAAAGACAATAGCCTAGACCGAACGGTCTAAAGTAGCTAGCGGTGAATTTTTTTTCCAATGTACATTTTTTTAAAGAAATGCCAAGGGAAAAGAACGGTGATCGTTCACAGGAGGAAAAAAAAACCCTTAGCAGTTGAAAGTATACTGCATTTGGAATAGAAATAAACGTTATATCAAAAAGTGTAAGTTTCAACTCGGCAGCATATTTTAATAAAGCAGCAAATTTTAATTAACTATTTACTTTCTCCAGTTACAATTTTGAATTTGATGTACGGGCAACACTCTTTATTTAAAGCTGGGGTAAGAAGAGAGAGGAAACAGATTGTACAGGCGAGCACATGTACAAACATTTTATTAATTATTTTGTTTTTGGTGCAATGTAACACTTTTACCAGTTATTGTATATACCAGATATTCGTAGCACGATTGTCAAAAATGTGCAGTGAAATATCTCGTAGAGCACATTATGGAGCCAAAAAAAAAGTAAAATAGCATGTTGAATCTGAAAATAAAATAAAACGGAACATTAGTACGAACGAACAAAACTGCATCAAACGAAAATAAAATTAAAATAAAATGTTGGTATGCACAAACTAATGGATCAGTAGCCTAAATTCATTAAACACCGAACGATATATTGTACACAACATAAAAGGTAGTAAAAAGAGAATATGTACAGAACTATCTTCTTACATTATAAACCAGTCTCAGGGCTCGTTTATGCAAAGCTATTTGCTATAGACAACCGCTATTTATTTGCGATTAATTTCCTGTTTCTAGTAAATGAATGCGGTAATAGACAACAAATTTAATTCATTATAAATAACAACACGGATAAAGAACAAAGTGCAACAGTCATTTTAAACATTGCTACAACATTGTTGCCATTTTACGCTTTTTCCAAAATTTGCTATTCTCGCTGAAAAAAACAGCTCCTAGCAGTGATCAAACGACGGCAGAATAAATAGCTACTCGCAGCGAGAATTCAAAATCCAACATGGCGTCCATTTCGTAGTTATCGAATCTAAGACAAACCTTCGAGTGCCGGTATTCAGGAATCTGTTCGTCGTCGTGTACTGCAGTAAAAATTGTTTTCTAGTTGTCATAAATCGACGCTGTCATGTTGCAAGCATCGTACGTCGTGTCGCGAAACACGAGGAGAAAATGTGCGTCCACGTTGTTGCCATGGTTACTACGTATAGACAACTCGAAAGCCGCATTCTCCGACAAAGGCGAGAAGCAGCCAGCAGATCTAGTATTGACCAAGTAAAAGCTAGTAAGCGAAAAAATTGTCCTTGGGTAAACGCGTCTCACAGCAGAAACGAAGGCAAGAACCCCCTAAAAGAGGGAACCCCTACAATGAAAACGGACGAGTGTGTCAATTCTTTGGGCCTTGAAAAGAAGTTGAAATTAACACAGTGTTGCTTCGACTAACAATTTGCTCTGCGCGGTCATCACAAAGGCATGTCATGCACGAAGGACAGTTATTTGTCGCACGGTACGGATTGCTCAAGCCGAAGCGATAAACTGGGAGTAGGTTGGAGGGCCTGAACGGGGAATGCCCGTGTGTTGGGCAGTGCTTCTGTTAGCCCCACTATTTGATTGGGAAGGTGGAGGATGCAAAATTATCCTTCTAACCAAACACCGTAGTCATCTCAGCGGTAAGTCTTAAATGACGTCATGCTCAGTTATTTTTCAGATGGTACGCATCGCAGCGAAAGACTGGGAGCGGGGAGAGGGTGAGCCTGTTACCATTAAAGATAGGCATTAGATTACGCATTAACAGAACCTAAAAGAGAATTTTTTTCGGGATTGTTTGGAATGGAGACCATGCCTATTTTGCCAAAACCTCACAAAAGGGGGAGGGGCAGTATTAATTCAAATAACCGTCCAAATTCTGTTATGCTTTATTACGGAATCACTGTTTTCAGTGCACCTTGCACTTAGTGTTTCACCAACTGAGACTGGATGCATCCCTCGACGTTCGTGCCTGACGTCATTCTCGGCTGCCGTCATACAGTAATCCTTATTGTCACATTTTATTTTCTTAATACTGTTAAATTATTGAATGTGAATATGAATGTTTTTTATTATATAATTGATTTTGTCTTGTGTGTATTTTTTAGATTTTTTTGTGTTTAGTTTAAAATACTATGCAGACTTTCGTTTTCTGCGCATGCGCGTCCAATATAAATTATGACGTTACCAAACGGTAAGCAGCTCCGACAGGTGATTGCAGCCTGGACGTTTGGCGGCGACGGACCCTGGCTGAGCGTCTCCTTCGTCGTGTTTTAATGCTTTCCCGTAGTACTTTGCGTGGGCGAGTCGACACGCCCCGCCAATGAACTCGACCCAGTTGGACGTCTTTGTTGCTATTTTGTGGTTTATCTGCCGAAATGAACTTTCAAGCTAACGTAAGTTTTTACGAAATATGTTATTCAAAGCTTGTGACTTTTACGACTAGACATTCAACCCTGTAATTTAAAGGAAGGTAATTGAAGCTTTGTTATTTTGGCCGGTGTAGGAGGAAAGTCGCCAAATAATGCTCAATGCAAATTTGAATATTTTACGAGGGCGTTTCAACACAAAGAACTAAATGCTTTTATTTGGTACCTCACACGTGTTTTATTGTGGACCTTTTCATAGCTCGAGGTGTGTTTACTGTGTACACGTAGTTCACTGAAAGCCATTCTTGAAGAGTTTCAGTAATTATAATTATCCGTCTAGCCAAGAGTGAACTAGATTTATGTTTCGAAACACCCCTGCGTTTGCGTAATGTTCGAGGTCCGTCGAACCGTGAAAAATATTTTGTCGAAATGCTAATGTGTGTTTTACAATTTTTCATTCGTTTTATTGAGGTAACGTCGATACTACAATCAGTGAGCAGCAACTACTCAACCAAATGCGTTAGTTTCCAGTTTTCTATAGTTTTGCGCCCTTGTTTGTACAAGAAGATAGGATACGCCTAGTTACCAAGCTTTGTTCTGCAAGTCGATTCGGCAACGGCGCAATTTGCAACAACCACCTGTTTTAGGAGTTATACATTTTTAATATTTAATATTTTCGATTATTTAATTGTGGTGTTTTGAATTTTAACGTTGCCTCTTTTATAAATATTAGCCCTTAATATTTATTCGAAACATTATTGGATGAATTTTGTACATTGTTGTAAATTGAGGCGTACAATAAATCTGGGAATCTGGCTGTTGCAGACATAGGGCCTTAGGGCTTCGGGCAGATGACCAGGAGTGGTTAACGCTCGTTAAACCCTTTAACCCCCCTTTTTTTTTTTACAATAAATGTGACTTGTATTTTGAATCTTTTCAATTCCTTTCCGTCCAATTGTAATAGCTGCAACCAGAATGATTATTTTTTAGCATGAATATTTTAATCCAACAATAATATAAATGTTACGTCAACCCACGAAAAGTACGTAACAATTCAACTACGTATAGCAAAGAGGAGGAAGGGAGGGAAACCAAGAGGAGAGGGTGAGGATGAGGTTAAAGGGAGAGGGGAGGGAGAGGATTGGCGGAAAGGGGGAGTATTATAGGAAGAAACATTGACTGTTGCAGTGAACGTTCAGGCAGCACCGAGCAAATACTGGGAAACAACCGCGGGCGAAACAAATTCCCGGGTGGAGCCGGGCACAACTGCTAGTTAAAATATAAAATAAAAAGCAACAATACTAAATTTAAGCTATAAGCTAAAATACATACAATTTACCACAATCTGAGCATGCAGCGGGAGACTGCCTAACCTAGTCCGACAATGAAGGAAAGGCAATGCCGTCGTGATTGAGCGAGGCTGGAAGCCCAAGGTGAAACATGAATCGTCAATTTATACTATACATTCGCGAGGTGTAGGGAAATAAATACGGGGCAACGAGTGTTTAGTGAATTAAATTTTGCAACTGACCAGTGACGTAAAAGAGTAAAATTGAACGTGTACAAGTTATCGTTAGAAACAGGACAGAAAGCCAAATGGGATCGAAGAATGTTAAATAAATACGGATGCAAACCTGTTTACGTTACCTTTTGAACTTAAATGTGAGACTGACTGAGCGGGGAATAGAGCTCGAATGTCTTTGAAACCAAAGACCAGATTCCTACCGCTCATCCATACGGACACGGCTTAAAAGAAACGTCCATAGGTAGCATTTAGCACGCACACAAACACATACAATCATACACTTTCTAATCTGCACTGGTGGGATGCTTGTCTGCGCATCACACACCAAGTCAACAGAAAGAAACACAGAATTAAAGTGTGAAATTAGATTATAAACAAGACAGTATGGCTGAGCAGTAGGGATCCGGCCTTTGGTTTCAAAGGCCGTTGGTTCGATTACCCGCTCAGGCAGTCTGAAATTTAAGTCCAAAAGGCAACGTAAATAGGTTTGCATCTATATTTTTTTACCGTTAGAGTGCGCTCAACGGGAGACTGATTGACCTAAAACAGTAATCATCGGTAATAATATTTAATTATTATTCTAATGGATTCTACGACTGAACAATAGCCAATCAGTGATGATGAGACAATGTCAAGCAGTACCCTGCCACATTGTCATTACATTATCATTACAATGTCATTACAGTATCAAGCTCGTATCAACCCATTCAAGCTCAACCAGACTACACAAATCTACTCAGGGACTGACAACAAATCACGTAAATGTATCAACAGGAAAGGGGGTGGTGTGGTTTCAATAAAATAAAAAAAATCACGTGGTTGATAAAGAGCAAATCTAAAAGAAAATGAAAACTATTTGCAAATACTATTACGTACCGGAAGTTCTTGTTCATTTAAAATATCTAGAAAACATTTAATGGAAGATAAACCTTAAAACGAAAAGCTTAAAGAAGAACCATGAAAAGGACAAGAACATATCGATTACTCACTCTACGGAGCGATGTAAAACGGAGTTGATGTATTCAGGACAAACCGTTTATCTCCGTGGAAGCAAGGTTGATTGAAACGCTGTCTGCAACCACATTTATGCTGAATAAATTAAAACACACCTGCATCTCAACCCGTGAGCGATGTGTGATTAAAAATATTACAAACATTGTGTTCTGCGCATTAAACTATGATTTACGATCATATTTACTACGCAAATTGAGAGACAGCAGCATATTCGAGGAAACCTGCACGCAATTAAAAATGGAGTTACTAAAATAGTTACATTTGGTAGAATTGGTGGTACTCCTTTCAGACTATTTTGATTCTTATAAATACCTTGGCGGATGTCATGTTTGATCGTTCCAAATCTAAAAGACCAGTGGTAGAAAAACATCACTAAAAAGCAACAGGGTAGGTCTATGTTTCTATTTTTTTTTTTTTTATCTAATTAGAATATGAGCAGTTTGATACGGATGATGTTTACTTAATTTGAATTTAATGTTTAGTTTTTTTTGTCGTTTTTTTTTCTTTATCTAATTACAGAAAAATAGAATAGGTAGAGAAAAAGGAGTAGCACTTTAAAGCGGAAGTAAAGTCTAAATGCATTTTAATGTAGATATGGGTGTGAGATCTATAGATTTAACTGACAATACTATAGAGCAGTGACACGACGTAGTATTATTGTATATAGCTCTATGCTGGAGCCTTAATGGGTTAACTGCAAGGGGCACTGCAAAGAGAAACAGAAAGGTGTCATACTGAAGCCGATGTTGTGAAGAGTGATTTCTTAGACCTAAAACGCGCGAATTTTGTTGTTGGAGAAAACAACGTTATTTTACGCCTAAGACATCGGCTCTTCCGTTGTTGTTCCTTCATTTCTATGTAGTGCACCTTGTAGTTATGCCCTCCAAAACCCATACTGGTGCCAAGTTGGTGCCAATGTGGTGGCAAATGTCACTGCTCTATAATAGCAGTCTCACATAATGCATTGTTTGTACATATCCCTTCAATTAAAAAATAACCAAAATGTAGTGTTAGTGAAAATGGTGTTTCAATCTGTTTGTACGACTGGCAGCAAATTACCACTAGATTTAATGAATGGGTTGATAGATTTAATACGCCTCTATATTTATGTAAATCACATCAGCTTGAAATCAATATTGAAAGTCCACCACACTTTATTCATTTTATCAACCACAATTGGAGGATGGACACGTAATGCTGTAAGTTGAACAATTTGTTAGATTAATGATGGCAACCGAACAGATAAATCGATTGATTGATAATAACTGAGTTCATCATAGTAATGCACAAGGAATTTACTAAACCACTTAAAGACAAACTATACAGTTTCAAATGAGCGATGTTGACGATTCAATCGTTTTACTATAGGCAATAAATATAGGTGATAACCCCATCTCACATGGTTTTAGGAGATAATGCTTGAGTGGAACTATTATTTAGTAAGACTATGAGAAATGTGTTATGTTACAATTTTCAATCAGTTTGAATTCAGTTTTCTTTCTTTCTTGAATTACAGAAAATAGAAAGGTAACGGTTTTAGAGCAAAATGCCGTTTTCAAAATATATTGGAGTTTTGAATGACGGTTGTTTTTTCACATTCGTAATTTTGAAATAACTCTGGAACCGAATATGAAAGTAGAATGTGGATTTTCAATATGGAGGGACAATTGGTATAGAATTATTGATAATCTTAATGGGTGGGTCAATCGATGCAATGATTGTCAAGAGATTTATAAGCTAAATAGTTTTGAAATCAGTGTTAAAAGCAAATCATTTTATATCGCATTTAATACACTGTATATCAAAGGTACTTTTATAAAGTTAGACAAGGATCAATTAGATCAATTTATACATCACGTCAGTGTAGTTAATTATTGGGTTAACTCTAATTTACATCAAGACTCAAACTTCTTTCTCTCATTTCATATTTTTCAGACAAGTAAACATTAGCTACAAAAAATGACCAGAACTCTATACTTAATGTACTAGAAATCAAAAGAGCAATTTTTGTTAAAATACAGAAATATAAAAAAAAAGATGTAGAATGAGCAGAAAGGGAAATAGGAAAGAACGACTGGGAATCAGTTCAAGATATAATGAAATTATTTACGAAACTCAGCTTATTGTGGTTAGAGGTAAAAAGAATGATGCAATCGAGAGAAAAAATGTTAAACATCAGGGATTTCACTAACACGTTCCCACTGTAAGTATTTACACCAGGCAAAATCTGTAATAGACCAGATCATTCAGCCTTAACTGACACTAACCAAGAATTGGTAGCAGCCATTTTGCTGCTGATGTCACTTTCACTGGCAAAGAATTACAGGATTAAAGTTGAACCAAGTTAAATTAATGGCAAAGCGTTGTAGCCCCTTTCACCTTAACGGTTTTTGGTGCGATATCAAATCTTTTAACAGATATCATATTTTCATCAGATTGTTATCGATTGTGTGGTTGTCGGCAACAATTACATTTTTTATTTTATTTTCTGCAATATTTTAATGCATTTTTTTCACAATGATTTGGAGAAAGAAATGTAGCTAAAGATATAATTCAGCTAAGTAGATAGATACAAACCTATTTCCGTATATTTAAGACTGGTAGAGCTGTTTGGCTTTCCTTGGCATTTCAGTCATTTATGTACAACTGAAATACAAAAGTGCAATTAAGTAAACAAAATACAGCTTCACCATTTAAAAAAGCATTAGAGCTCGTATCCTCATGGAATTCACAGCTTTGAAGGCTGATACATTAAAAAAATATATATATTAGAATTCACTCTCATGAAACTTAATACAATTTGAACTAGAACTACAACGTTTTTCCTTGGTTATGTCTTAAAGTTGTAACAATATTAAATAA
>JAHWFP010179215.1:10156-32530 GCA_023313725.1 Lithobius niger | reverse complement strand
TTGAATATATTAGAACAATATATTACAACTATAATGACACCTATGATGCCAGTTGATACATTCAGAATTCTTAGAAATGCCGAAAGTAAAGGATCAATTCTTAGTCTTTAGAAACTATACTACCTCCAAAAACTAGTCGTCATGAGTCAGCCTGCTGTCTGACGTTATTGGTCAAGAATGGGAAGTTGTTCTCTGTAGATCCGGTGTTTGTCCATAGCATTTTCATCCGAATTCAGCACTCACAACTGCATTTCTTGAATAGCTATAAGTAAGGTCATAAACAACCCTGACTAGGGCCGTTACACACACTCCTCTTTACTGCAAAAGAGTTAGATTAAAATGTTTGAATTTTAATCTAATTCCCATTCATCCAAAGTGTGCAATATTCCCACGACTTACTCCTATTCGTCAGGAATTCCAGGTTATAAATTAATATTATTTATTGAACATAAGCATAATCACATGTGTTAGACTGTACAACAAATAAGTGAGTTAATATGTAAATTATTGTACAGGTAAGTATCATGCAATAACTGTATCAGGTTAACGACATGGAACACAATATAAAAATAAAAATAACTAAAAAATCCAATTATTATGGTATCCAAATAATCACTAATTCATGCAAATGGTAACTGCTCCAAATTAATGAAACAGGTAAGTATACATCATGCATCTCTCAATTATTAACCTTATAAAAAAACTAGCAAAAAAATTATGTATACCAGCACTGAACACTATTATGCAAATAATGAAAAACACTCACGCAATGGGTACTGCAATACTGAAAAGTAACAGGTATGTACATTTGTAAAACATATATACATCCCATACTAAAATTAACAAACATGCAGTAAACCAATCAGTCACATTAATCGCAACTACTGTGCATAATCAAACGATAGATAAGCATTATAGTTAATCTATTTACAAAAGTAATATTACCATATTTTATAACAACATGCAATCAGGCAACAAAGATTAAAAATAATTATCTCGACTCTCAATCGTGCTTGGTCTATCCCAAAGTCTGACATATATATCCATGCATTAATAGTAATATGTGTGCAATATATCTAATAAGTTCATAAGAAGAACTAGGCATGTTTGCAAACATACACATGCAAAAACAATAATAAACCATGCCATATCACAAGTAGACTACTCATACAAACTTAAGATACCAACGAAATAAGAATTCAGGTATGTGTGAAATCACCCTGCCTAAAATGTTTGCTATTAAAAGAATTGTTAATAACCCGTGTATGTGTCCTAGTACTTATCACTGGAACTCAGAAAGTGCATTGTCATAACACACACTATACTTTAACTAATATTCAAATAAACTGGCAACTTTCCAGTAAATATAAAAACCGAATCACCCTACCTCACAATTCACAACCCACATTAAATCCAAATATGTAACATATGTACAGAAAGGAAACATCCCTCAACGGACATAATAAATTCAGCAATCCTACAATGAATAAAAAAAAAAAAAAAAAATGAAGTCACCCTCCATCTGATGCTCATGCAAATGCAATACCAGATTAGGTGCACCTAATGCCATGTTATATGCATCCCACAATCCATGACGGAATGTGTCAGCCTTAGTATACCTCTGACCCAGCGCATCATAAAAATGAAACAATAATTCTATAAAACACTGAATTACAAAAAGAAAACAAAATATCATTAAAAACATTAGGATTTCTCACGGTGTTCCTTCCAATTCTGTTGTGTGACTCCCATTTACCCACCACATTCCAGAGATCATTATCTTCAGTCAAAATACGGGCTTCTCCCAAGAATGCATCATCCACGTGCACCATAACCCTGCATTAACTGAAGAATAAACTTGAGAATTAAATGCAAGTGTGAAGAGTAGAGGTTGGCACCTACCACATCCACCCCTCCTTGACTGATCCAAAACACGTGTACACTTGTAACTTTTATGCGCAATATGGAGAATCAAACCAACTTGTTTGAGTACAGAGATTGTATAAATCCAAGAAGGTTTCAGAGTTAAACACTAAGAAAAGCCGAAGTCCCCACAACTTCCTAACATCGCCACACTGAGATTGCTATGGTAAAATCCACCCACATTAGTCAGTGGAGAAAGTGTTAGCGACGCGACCAAAGCCTACTTACCACTGATCTGTCTGTATTCATCCGCGAGCTCCAACTCAAACAATGAGCAGAAATAGCATAACAATTCATTTGCGCTAACATTTTTAATGCTAATAATTTTACATTTTTTAGGCAGTGTTACCCTACATCATGTCTTTATTGTTAATACATTTATTGTTTAATGCTTAATAGTGTGTTATTTCTGCATTACCAAATTTTATTAAACAGGAATGATTTCTCTTTCAAAAATGTTCCTGAAAAGAGCCGTATTGGTTTGGCCTTTAAAAAGAACGTTTTGAGGAGCGTTAGAAGCACGTGGGGTATGGAGGAGGGGGGGGGGGAGAACAATCTGTAACGAGTCTTACTTCAAGCCAAACGAGTGACGAGTGACGCTTTCAAGCCAAAGTTGTCCAACTTTCCGAAACTCTTCACAGTCAAGCCTGTTCAAACAATTTCGTGTGGCCAGCATTAACACACGTTTCCTCCAATAATGAATGCCCCCCCCCCCCCCAAAAAAAAAAAAACAATAGCCTATCGTCTCGTTCAATGACGTTCGTTGTGACGCTGACGTTTACGAAAAGCAAACTGCAAATCCGGAGTGATTCGTCTCATTGTCGTCCGTGAGAAATTGGTATAGAATCGTATTCGTGTACAGCACGTGTCAGTTTTCAACAGGTGCAATGTCGTCATTTCGACAAAAATCATGAACTTTTTCCGAATTTCTGAAAGCGTAAATTCGTCGCATTTTTACGTACGTGTGTCCATGCATCGAGCAAGGCTGTCGATCGAATAACGGTTGTGATCGTACCGTGTTTTCATACCGTCAATTAAAGCACACAGTTCACGGTTCGACAACATCGTAACACAACAGCATTACTGCAGCCAAGATTGCATGTCAGCTTTACGTTAACTCTTCGTTGATATTTTTTCCTCTTTTACAGAATGGTATGAAACGTTATCCATTGTTCGGATTTCGTTTGCGTGGCGCAGTCAAACACCCAAAACTTACTCTGAACTCTGCTCTACAAAGAACGCCGCCCAGCAATCGTGCTTCTTTTGCAAATTGACAAATCGATTTCTTTTGATGATGTTGGCGCGGTTGGCTGTAGACATTCAACAGTTTGCTTTTGGGAACTCGAAAGGCAACTGCAGAAGCCATCGCTTGCGCTGTTGTTGGCATCGCCGCCATCTTGGAACTACTTCAGTTTGGAAGACAAGTGGCTATCATGAGAATTATGTATGGCCAAGTACCGTACTCGAATATTTTCTGACATCGTTTCATCCCAAAACGTTTTGGTTGATGCTGGGAAAACACGTACTACGTTAAGCCCAACGTCGTAATACAATTTCAACGCAAGCGTGAAGAGGCTCTATCGCATCGCTAACTCTCTCTCCACTGACTAATGTGGGTGGATTTTACCATAGACAGTTTGTTACCTGGTCAGATTTTCAGACAAACAGCCAAATGTTTCTTGGTCAAATTTTTAGAGAATCCTAATGACAGTCACCCTGCGTTTGGCCACGAAAAATTACACAAAAATGGTGAGCTGACCATCAGAAATAAACCAGTTAAAATTTTCGAAAATGATATAGTGGCTGGTGACCAACAATGTGCCGGAAGTTGCAGACTTTGGAGTTTTCTCATATTAAAAGAGTTGAAAGAATATTCTTATTTGCCCGATGTTGAATCATCTTACGTGGGTATGTTAAAAAATACTCATGTTATTTATCAGAACAACGATCCTTCCATCGTAAACCCATATCCAATCAAGGTGCCAAGTACAGGTCAATCTTTGCTCCGATTTGGAAAGACATGAACACTACTGGCAAAAAACGCAGCGCAATTGTTAAAAAATCAGGCTATTCGAACAGAGTTAATTATAAATATTGACTTCTGTATAAATCTACCTTGGCAGGACAGGATAATCACAGAAATAAGATTGTTGAAATTTTATCGGAAATGTAACAAATTATAATCACTCAAGCAAAAAGGGACATTATCAAAGTTTAGGACTGGGTTGGCAAAAACAGTAGCCTTTCTGGCTGATGATCATCAAAATTTAAAAATCCAATTAACGGAAATCGTTTTACCCACACTTTAAATTTTGTGCACAGTAACTAAATTGCAATAATCAACAGTAACGAACTCTCTGAGACTCGACCGACGTTAAAGTACTTGCATATCGTTCAGAACAATGGGTAAATCTCGACGTGACATGAAACGACCATGCCTCAATCAAAGATACGCTGTGGTGCACTGATTAGTGTCCTGAATGATGGGCTTATCATGGGCCAGATGGGTAGCGAGGCAGGGCTCTGCCTGACACCCACTATTAGATAAGCGCTGTGTCCATAGAAACCAAAAATTGCTGCATCCCCTGTCACCATGACTCTGTGGTCTCTGAGAGTCAGTATTGGGCTCTTACAATATACACAAGGTAAGAAATGTGAAACTATATTTGTAAATACATTATTGGGTATGTGCAAAAAAAATTTTAAACCTTTATTTGAAACGTTCTACCCTGAGAGCATTGTTGGCTAATGTCGTGAAACATATTTTTTTATGACAAATATTTGAGAAGGGTCAAGAGTTAACTTTTCATCACTCCCCTAAGTTTTTAAACACGGAAAAGTTAACGTAATCTAAACTCCAAAACCCTTGTTTAGAACATAACAACCATCACCTTAAAACTCCCTGTCAATTTTGGTTGATTTAGAACTTAAAACCTTAAAATGTATGAAGAAAACTTTAAAAAGTATGAAGAATCAGTGTTGCCTTTGCCACATTAAATTGAAAAACTAAAAAAAAGATAATAACTGCAAATCAAACCCATTATTTAAACACTGAAAAGTTAACGCATCTAAACTATGAAAACCCTTCTTTAGAACAAAACAACCGCTTCCCCACCAAACACCCTGTCAGTTTTGGATGATTTAGAACTTAAATCCTTAAAAGTTTGAAGAATGAGTATTGTCTTTGCTTTAAAATTACTGTATAAAACTTGTGTTTAAAATGAAATTAAATTAAAAAAAACTAAAAAACAACAAACTTAATAAAAAATACCGCACAACCTACCTTGATTATTGATTATTTTCCAACGTGCTTGGCCGAGATAGGCTTGAAGTAGTCACTACTGATTCGCACAGAAAGTTAACCTTGTTTGTATGCAATTCATAAACGTACATTATATTTTTTGCAGACTAAAATTTATTTTGTAACCGTAATGAAAACCAAACATTCGTTTTCATTTTTCTCTGTCAGTCTTTAAAATAGCAACAATAAAATGTAAAAATAACACAATTCACTAAGTCGACACAATGGAAAAGCTTATATTTCCTGCATTTATTTCCACTTGCTCTAGCTAAAACTTTATTCTGGCCATATACGACCAGCAAAACATATTGTTCTTTTGAAAATCTACTGGCTTGCATTTTTAAATTTATAACAACATGTAACAGTATAGAAACGGTGCATACTTCCATGTGCACTCAATAGATGGCTTAATTATTTTCAGTGGACAGAGCTAGTCGAGGAGTTACCATAAGTTACCCATGGTTAAAGTAAGAATTTGTTTATTTGTTTTAAAATATGAGAAGTGAGTTAGAGAATATATCATTTATAATTCTAACGAAATCACAACCGACATGAGAACGAGACACCGCAAGGCCCTTCTCTTCCCGAAAATGCCAGAAGTAGATGAGGTCAGACTTAAGCCCGGGACCACTTGCATGCGAAATAGAGATGGATAGTGCTGTCTTACTCATTTCCCACTACCCAGGCTCCTCCCTCACCCGTAAAGAATTAACCTGCTGATTACCATCGAGTGTTGTGAAGGTTAGCGAGGCATATTGCCGTTTTCCCTACACAGAGTGTTAACTAATTACAGTATGAGTTCATGTTATAGTATTACCAAAACAAGGCAAGAATGTTTACTATAGTTACTGTTTCGTTTGATGGTTCAACTATTTCCATATTTCCTGCTGCCCCACGGATAGCTGTGTGGTAGTCAAAGGATACCCCACAATTTTCTAATTTACTTTACGCTGATATCTTATGTAGGTTAGGTGATACATACTGGATGACCTTAAATATGATCTCTACAGTCATTTTGGATATCCGCATTGGATATGCCATAGGTGATTGCCTATAATAGTATGTTATGCCCATGTCCAATCCTAACCGGTGTATTTCACTTGGCGTGGGACCTTTGACACCCACTGTAAAAAAAAAAAAACACGTCGTAGTAGCACTATATCTTCTCACTGCAATTTCATTTCGTATATTATTGTACATGCAGTGATCTGGAAATACGGATCTGCTAGAAATTAATACACTCCGTTGTAAAAATAATCCGAGAAAAATTGTCAAAAGACAGAATGAGGACCTGTTCCCTCGTAAGTAACGTTTTATCTTCATTGTCTCCGTCAATCTAAAATGTAAACTAGAAATGGTCCCGATGAATGCCATCCCCCCCCCCCTCCTTCCCCGCAAAAAAATGGGCTTATACTTTGACAGATCTACTCAACGACTATTTGGTTTATGGTGATAATAAAGTTGTCAAAACGCTGTTATGCTTTAACAAGGTTTTGCTCAGGTTTTGCTTTATCGTAATAAAATTGACACATAATACGGGTAGGCGGGATAACACCTTACTGTGAAAAAAATATAGAGTAAGATTTAAAGAAATACCCGTCATAGCGTCTGGGGACTGCAGTAAAGCCCAGTGGGCCATCTAGATGGCAAAATGTCAAGTGTCATCATGTGGCCGGGAGTCCACTTGCCAAGTCTTCTCACTACAGTTTCATTTCGATTCTTGAGTAAGCAATTATGAACTGCATCAAAATTATGCTAGCAGTGTAAACAAATCTGTTAACATTAGGTTTAAAATGTTATTGGATTACTTCAACTTTGCAGTCCACTTGCAAAAAAACGATAGACGCTGTCTTGCCAATCCTCCCTGTTTTTCCATTAAGGTGACCATCCCACACTGTCTGAGGTAAAAGCGATGAGGCAAGGGAGGGGTGTAGAATAAACTGCTTGCCCTCCATAAAAAAAATCCTAGCTACGGGCTGAATTGGAAGCTGTAACAGACCGGACGTTGAATTTTAGTGATGTTCACTTTTATTATTTAATGGTGGCAATAAATCCTTTCAGTGCGTAGGACATCATTTTTTAATCCTACTTTTATCATATGCACGGGAAAATCGTCATTTTCATTCAATGAGGAATGAAAAGTTATTAACCTTCACGACGCTAATCCCTTCTAAACCTGGCAATAAAAAAGGTAGGTTAGCGAGGCTAAAGGAAGCATTTGCTCCAATCATCCTTAAACGCTGGCTTTGACTTTTTTTGTTGTTGTTTGTTCATTGCTGCACGGAGCAATCATCATTCATTCGCTAGAGCACAGTACATATTTTCTATCTGCAAAACGCATCACTTTCCTAACCTTGCATATATGAAAAGAATACATCATTAGCCCACTTACTTCAATTACCCTGTCCTGAAAAGCTGATGCAGTATCACTTTAGTGTTGATGCATCAACAAGAGTATTTAGCTGGCTACAGTATTTAAGACCGACATCAGCCTGATATTCTATAACGGTGGGGACTTCCATTTTTTGGTATACACATATACCAACTCTGAGCTCTTTCAAGTTTTGTGGCCCATCTTCAGTATGAGGTAAGAAGTCTTCAACTCTTTATAAAATCCTGAAATCACTCATAAAACAGGGAAATGCAGATTATAGGTGCTACAAATTTAATATTTTATTTGTTAGACATAGCCAACAATGCATTACCTTGTGTTTAAGAAACGAAAAATTGTACCAATAATGAATTGGAAAGGTCCTAAAACTAGTTCCAAACATCCATAGCAGCTGAGTTTGTTGATAGAATATATATTGTGGATTTGTTTAAGGGGACCGGGAGTGCAACAATGTCTGCTGATAAGTAGTTTTTGGGTAACTTTTTCCCAACACCTTCCAAAATCTTTTGTTTGGAAGGTGTTTCAGTAACTGTGAAACAGAAGCATTGTTTAAAGTGACCCAAGTCAACTTATTAGAAAAAGCAGGAAGACAAAGCATTGTTAGTATAAAAAAAAACGACTCATGATGACCACTTATTAGCAGACCAGTGTTGTGAAAGTAGGTTAAAAGTTTTTTATGACCATACTTTGAGTACTCTAAAGTCTACAGGAAACTTTTTACGTTTTATATCATCATTTGTAAGCTGGCCTAACGTCGTACTTTTGCAAACGAATGGGCAGTTTTATTGTTCCTGAGAAATTTTTTTTTCATTTTCTTGTTCCCAAGCAACATTTCGGAAGCACAGAGTTACGTGCATGTTTCTGATTCTGTACTTTAAAGGACATCAGATTTTAAATGTTTGCTTGCAGTCGGATTCAGGCGCATGGCATTCTTCATAACGATACGAGGTCTTCTCAAGAGTTACCTGCGTGATACAAGCGGTTCATTATCTTTAATATGACTACAATATTCTTGTTGTTGTTCTTGTTCTTGTTGGGGAAATTTTGCTCTCACCTGCTGATCGAACCAATGAACCGATTTTCAATTTTTACAGCTTAAAACGTAGGTGTGAACAAGGCCTTGGGCCTTTCGAACGTAGTATTAACTGGTGACTTGATTAAGATATTTTAAAATTAACTTTAAAATAAATGCAAATTTTTTAATGTTATAAAAAATTAAAAACATTAAACTAAAACATTAAAATTTAAGCATTAAAATATTTTAGTGTAATTATTATAATGTCACTACAATCATTTTTTTGTTCTTCTTACTGGGGAAAATTTTGCGTTCACATAGATTTAGAACCAGTGACATTTTATATTCAACTTTAATAGCTTAAAAAGTAGGTATTAACAAGGACTAGGGCTTTTTGAACGCTATTGTAGCCTGACTGATTTATGTAAAAAAAAAGTGTTCATCTCAATTACCTCGTATTATTCTAGTTATTTAACTTACCTGAAATATCTCCAAGAAATAAAATAATATGCATTATTATTTAAAAAGAAAAACTCTTAAGTGTACGGATGTAAGCCGTAAAAAACCTTATGCACTAAAGAAACAGATCTAAGAAAAAGACATGTAAGTCATCAGCGTCCCACTAAGACGTATAAAAGAAGCTCCAGCTAGTTTTTTGGGACGATTCTTTTATTTTTATTAGCGCGACGCTGAAAGTCTTATCTTTCTCATCGGTTCCTTTAGAGCATTACGGTTTTTAAGCCTAAGGGCGCGTTTACGCAAGGACAATTTTCTCGCTTACTAGCTTTTACTTGGTCAATACTAAATCTGCTGGCTGCTTCTCTCCTTTGTCGGAGAATGCGGCTTTCGAGTTGTCTATACGTAGTAACCATGGCAACTACGCGAACGCAAATTTTCTCCTCGTGCCTCGCGACACGACGTACAATGCTTGCAACATGACAGCGTGATTTATGACAACAAGAAAACAATTTCTACTGCAGTGCACAACGACGGACAGATTCCTGAATACCGGCATTCGAAGGTTTGTCTTCGATTCGATAAGTACGAAATGGACGCCATGTTGGATTTTGAATTCTCGCTGCGAGTAGCTATTTATTCTACCGTCGTTTGATCACTGCTAAGGAGCTGTTTTTTTCAGCGAGAATAACAAATTTTAGAAATAGCGTGAAATGTCAACAATGTTGTAGCAATGTTTAAAATGACGTTCTTTATCCGTGTTGTTATTTATAATACATTTAATTTGTTGTCTATTATCGCATTCATTTAATAGAAACGGGAAATTAATCGTTAATAAATAACGATTGTCTATAGCAAATAGCTTTCGGCGAGCGATAAGGTCTCGTTGTGTAAACGAGCCCTTACACCCGTATTTTTATGCTTTAGCGTACTTTTTAATATTAATAGCCACTCGAGGTTGGATGGTTCACGCTCAATGGATTACGCAAATCTCAAGAGATTTCCTCATGCAAAAGCTTTCTAACACTCACGTTGTTTGCTCACATCGACCATGCTCATACATACCATCAACGGTAAGGAACGCTAATTTGCTACAATCTTACTAAAAAATCGAATTCGAACGAGTGTTCCATCCTCGGTTTACTTTCCCAGCATTAAATTATCTAATAAGCAAACACGATAATTACAGCAATTAGAAAATCGACGCTTGATCGAATTGTTTTGGAGAAACAGGGAATTACAAACGGATAACTCGAATTAAAGGGGAGCCTATATACGTACGTCACAACCATTTCAGTCTTGCGTTGGGGTGTGCGGGTTGAATTTTTTTGGGGTGTAGTTGTTAGGAAAATTCGGTTGTCAATGGAGCCGTCACGTCGTGGAGCAAGATTGGGTACACCCTGCAGTCAGTGTTCAGTTTATCAAAAATTGGGAATTTTCAGAATAAACGGATAGAACGGACGTAGGTATGGTATGGTACTGTGTTAGTTGACGTCTTAACTGTGCGTTAATAAAAATAAACTAATCTAATGCATTATATTATTTCTATTTCGGCTGAGTAGTTGTGAGCTTCAGAGCTCAATTATATGCCAAGTATTTATTAGTATTGTATGAATTTATTTTTCTCTTAGAAACACATTGTATTTCTACGTCTTCTTGGCGTCTCTTTGTTTTTTATGGAACCACGCCACCAATGCCGGTGTCTCAAATAGGCTTGGAAATCTCGTAAAACGCCAAACTGGTAAGATAATTAAAAGTAGATGCGGTAAAGCGGTTCTATTAGATTTTATTAATGCTGGCCCAACGTTCTTACGCATTATGTTAAATCTTTCTTCACTCACGACGGCTTTACAAAATATTATTTCGCCATGATTCCGTTGTGAGACAAAGCTATAGTTACAAGTGTTCATATGTACGTGCATGGAGTCCGGATCAAGGGAAGGCGCTGATTGAGTGAGCGAAGCGATTCTCAAAATTCGTATTCTCAAAATTTACCGATGAAATCACGTGAAGAAATTTTCAGGACATTTTTAAGACGCTTTTATATGCAGCTTTTATATGTCTCCTTCTCCGTTTAATACGATTAATTGAATTTGCGATATCGAGAAGGTAATAAAATTACTAACGGCAGAGACCAATAGGCACTAAAATGGCAAATTATAAGTTTTATTAAGGAAACGTGCGTCTTTTTTTTTAGAATTTGGTATTAGTAAGGTTTGACCTAGTTTGAAAGTAGTGATATTATTCAACCAGGGAAAGGCCGCCAAGGCTAATCCTACTAACCAAGTTTATCGCACCGAATAATACTTTGGATATTAAATGAAACTCACTCGATTCAGTTGGAAAAAATTCACGAATCATAACGCTCATTTTCAAAATAAAGATAGTCAATATTTTGCTAATTTTTGACACAAGTATTTCAAACGCCCCGTTTTGTCCCCGTTTTTGTTTTCTGGCGGTTTACCTTTCTATCTTAATCTGCATTTTCATTATTTTCATCCCTGAACCACCCAGATATACTGCCAGAAGCGATAATTAAAAAAAATTTGAGTTTTTTTCTTTTACTGATAAGGCCCTTTTAGGTAGAAAACGCCCTTTTACGCCCCCTCCTTCCCAGGCTAACTGGGCACTGGCAAAAATTAGATGCAACCAAATAAATCTACAAATTAAGTGATATCAGATGCAAAACCCACAAGAGTGAAAGAACCCGCCAAGTTTCAGCCAATCAAAATAGTGCGATCAGAACAAAAATGGCTTCCATCAAGTTGCTACATTAGTTGCCAAGCTAATCCCACCGACTATTATTTCAGACGTTAAATGAAAAATTTGACCTTGCTACGGAGTGCAGCAGTGGTCAGGTTTTTCCATTAATTATTGATATAATACTCGGTGGGATTAGCTTGGCTACTAATGTACCAACTTGGTGGCAGCCATTTTTGTTCTGATGTCACTACTTTGATTGGCTGAAACTTGGCGGATTCTTTCACCCTTATGGGTTTTGTTTCTAATAAACATTACCCAACAGTTTTTTTGGAGTTGTTTTCTGCATTGTTACAAGATTTACTCATTTCCCCTTTCATCGTCGTGGGGCAGATAACCCAGTTTGGGTTGGTGCTCCCTAGAAGCAAACACAACATTTCACTGCATAGTTTGTTCTGTGTTGTTGGCGGTAGTTCCTTGTTCCTTGTTGTTCCTGTGTTGTACCTTTGAGTTAGAAGGGGCGTACGGCCATGGGCCTGGGGCCTCTAATAAATGTCCTTGTTGCTTTCTGAAACCATGCTATAACTAATGCTATTTCCCACACGCCATAACGCCGTATTTAAAAATTGGCGCGCACAAGCATCGTTGCATGTTTCTTTAAAGACCTTTTCGTCTGTTTAGGGACCGATCATTATTTACGGCCCGGGGGGGGGACCGGGTTAATGATAATGTGACCACCAAATTTCGACGACCCCCCCCCCCCTTCAAGACCTTGAAAAAATCTTGTCCCCCTGCACTCAAGGTCTAAAAATTATGCGACCCCCCTCCCCACCCAAAGAAAATGCACTTTACGTATACCTATTGCGACTGTCTGCTGATGATTCCTGTAGCCAAGATTAGTGCTGTAGCCAAGTTAGGTATCTCTCCACACCGACAGTTACAATTAGTTGTACGGAAACTTGTCTCGTTATTAACGAAAAGACACGTTGGGTTAAAAATGTTCTACAAAATGTTCCTTTCAAACATCGCTTGTCGAGATTCACACAATAAGTATGATGAACACACTGCATGCTTGTAGCCGTATCAGTAACATAGTTAGCACTTGAAAGACAAAAGAAGCCAAGAACTCAAGTGCCAAGCAAGGCTTTTCTACAAAGTTCTTTGTACAAATTATACTTGCATTGATGGTACTAATAGCTTCAAAACCTCGTAAACATTCACGTCATGGGGAGTCTGCCCCCCCCCCGAAGCTGCGGCATTTTTAGAAATGTTGGCTGCTGAAAGTCCCATTTTCCGGTCCCTTATGCTTGGTAACCACTCACGATGTCAGTCTTACAGCGCCGATTTTCGTTCGCTTCGCACCTCAGTCAGCACATTTTGTGGCTCAAATCTCCCCCTCCCCCCACAATGGTAATACCTCTGCTTTTTATGTGCAAAGTAGTTTCTGTTTAATGATCAGTTCTATTATTTTTTTAAAGTTGAAGTATGTTTTTCTTTCGTTAAGGGTGAAGGAAGAATGTTCATAAAATATTCTATAACAATCAACATTATACAACAGTTTTTGAATTTGTTTTCTGCATTGTTACAGCATTTGCTCATTCAAGTCTATAATTTCTTTGTTTGATGCCCCACTTGCGCATTTCCACAGGAGAGTAGGGCCAGGGTCGTACCAGGGTGACAAGTTGGTTGTGTAGTGTTCTGAAGTTATTCAGAGTTCCGGGTTGTTAGTTGTAAGTAGCTGTACACTGAGCGAATGGCTTGGAGGCCGCTTTCATAGTCTCAATAAAAATCAAAATTAATAAAAATCATTTCGCTGCATAATTTGCTCTGTATTGTTGGCGGTAGTCGCTTCTTGCTTTCTGAAACAATTCAGCTGAGTTCACGAAGCCCGCATTTAGGATATACGTAAGTCATTCCATCTTGATGAGCCTCAAAATTAATGACTTAGCAACCTTCAGTTTCAAACTGTAAGATATAAGTAGAACTCAGGGTCTTTTCATTTGGTTCATCAACCACAAATAAACTTTTGGCTGTCCAAAAGTACTTGTTAAGAGTTGAATTGAATTGTTTAATTGTCTACTTCGGATTAAGGATCTTAGTCGGGTAGCAATGATAGAATGGTACCATTGAATGGTACTCGTATGAATGGTACCATTGATGTTTCTTGTGTTGCAATCTAGTTGTAATTGTTTGATGAAAGTAATTGTTTGATAGATTAAGGATCTTATTGCGGCCTTGCAGTGCTGGAAACAACGGTTCTCGTCAGATCCCCGAAGTTAAGCAGCATTGGGCTGGATTGATACTTGGGTGGGTGACCACCTGGTAATCTGGCTGTTGCAGACATAGGGCCTTAGGGCTTCGGGCAGATAACCAGGAGTGGTTAACGCTCGTTAAACCCTTTGAAACCCTTTGAAGGATCTTATTGTTATGATGTGCTAAGTTAGGTTAAGTTTATTCAAGGGCGGTAGTCTTTTGCAGATCACTTATCCTATACAAACAATAACAAGGTTCTAATAAGTTTATTTTTATTTCTTTATTTATTTCCTGAGGACGTTGCTATTGGTGGCTTTCTGCCCTACTATACAACCTACTTATATCTACTTAGATCTACTTAGATCTATTTAACGCTATGTTCAACTACACACTAATAAGTTAATTTAATTCCGTTTAATGCCAGGCCTTGACCCTTAGAATGCGCCTGGATACACACTATACAAGAATTACAATTACAAAACTACCTATTCAAACAACCGACACACAACTTCCGTAGAACCAACCTTAACACACCGTAACAACTAACACTAATAAGTTACTGTCTCAATATAACAATTCGATTTAATTGTGAAACGGAAACAATAAGTTAACCGAGGCTAGAATTGTTACTCTGCCATGGAGGACAATCATGTAGATCACAGATGGCATGTTTCCAAAGTTGCACGAAAGTAGCATTACAAACAATTGCTATCTTTTTTAGTTAAAATGTCCCGAAACCTCAAACCATAAAAGGCAACTTTGGAGTCAAACGTGAACTGAATGTCAAATTTCAAGTATATCATTGGAATAACTTATTTTATCTGAGTGGAATTAGCTAGTAATTAGTAAAGGCGGTAGCCATTACTGTAAGATTTGATCTCAACATCCCATGTTAAGGACGAAATTTCGATGCTTAATTTCTCTGCTGTCTTTCAATATTTTCCACTCAAATTTAGTATACAAGCTTTGTTGGAATTGGTGAACCTGTGTCCCAACTTTTATTGTCTTCCGATTTGGCACATCGGAGATCTGGACTTGTGCTGGAATCGTGATTTTCATTTCTGGTTTGGACTTCATAATACGACACGTTTCTACTACGCTCTGTACAGATCATTCAAGATTCCTATAAAACTGGTTCTTAGCTCATTTTACAGGTACTGCTCTGTATATGTGTTCTTTCCATAAGGCCTTTTCTAATTGGTAAAGTAGCTCAGGGATTAGGGAGAGAGAGAGATATTCTTTATTCAGGGCCGTGCGCCCAATCAAGGTATATTAAAACTATGTTTACATCATACAACTGGCTGGAACGAAACTCATAACAAAAATTGTAAAAAAAACTCCATTGCGCTACAAAACACAGAGACACCAGGACACTATCCACAATAATTCTCCTGCCCCCCCCCCCCCCCTCCCATCGTCCTGCCCATCTTGCACACCTGTTGCTCACATCTTCCTGTCCTCCATGTGCATTTTAGTGTTCGTGGCACTAGCACGGTGTGACTCGCGATCCTCTCACTGTGTGACCATGCGCTCACAAATTGCACACCTGATAGTCGTGCTTGTGTGCGTGCCTTACCGTGGGCCCCGACAAGGGATGAGAGAGCTTATACAAATACAGCAGTTGCTTTAGCAAATTTGGCAAGATCACGCAGACGCTGAACGTCTTTCTTAAGACTGCTCGCTTGCAAGAGAGTATTGCGTGATGTCGCATCCTGCATCCAACGTTGAATCCCCTTACGCTCTGTTGTCCACTTTAAAATGCTAACAACAAATGTGCAACACTACTCTGCTCGCCACACTCTCAAGCTGACGACAGAGTCTACCCAAGCCGCTTCCTGTGTGACTGAAGGAGGCAGTGTCATGTTCGAAGCCGCGAAAGTATTCTGGCCATCCAAAAGGTGAAGATGTCTAGGACATGTTTGTCCGTGCACTCAGGATGAATATTAAAGAGGGTACGACCCCTACCGGCCGCAGACCATTTGAGATTCCACTGCCGCAATGCCCATACATGCAAAATTGCTTTCGATGCTTTCGATGACTGAGTAAGCTGTATGTAATCGACCGCCTGCACTGCCGCTTCCCTGGCTGCTCCATCAGCACTTTCGCTGCCTGCCACGCCACTATGACCCTTGACTCATCTGACTGCCAGGAAGCCGGTCTGCATAGCGACCAATATAGTTTCCAGCATATGCTGAAAATCACTGGGTCTTTCTTCAACAGTCAACGATCGCGCAGATTGATTGTTTTACATTGTTTTAAATATTGTTATTATTCAACAACGCCAATCTGCAAACGCCAGCTCAAGAAGTAGACTGAAGATTAAATGGCTTGTTTCCGTTGGTTTGTGCAAACCGTATTTAATTGGTAACGATACAAAATATTAAACAAGCTAATCTAAACTGCATGGTACGCCAAAGTAGCACAAATTAGAAACAAAAACGAACTCGGTTGATGCTTAAGGTGAGGTTAACTGATCCGAAGTCAAAACAGGAAACAAAAACAAATAAACTTTCCTGTAAGATTTCATTTACTGCAGTGTTGATGTACTGTTTAGTCCACGTGTAACCTTACTGCTGTATCCAACCATTATACACATAAATGCAATTAAAGCAAGAGCCAAAATTTCAAAACTTTTCATGCCCAAACAAAAGACGAATAAGGTAAGACTATACATTCGACTACTTTTTGGCAAAATTGTTCAGTGTCCTTTAGTCACGCCGTCTACTTTTCCGTTTATCACCCTAAGGATTGGCACGAACATTTATTCTAGTACTAAGACGATTAGTTTTTAAACATTTTTCACTGATATCGTTTAGCCAAGTAGAATGCACCAATCATTAGCTGACTGGTCGTGTGCAAAAGTAAGAATGGTAAAAACATTTGAATACAGCAATACGGTTTCGCGTGGACTAAACAGTACAGAAACATTGCAGTATCTGAAACCTAACAGGAAAGTTTATTTGTATTTCTTTGCTGTTTTGATTTCGGATCAATTAAACCTTACCTTAAGCATCAAACAAGTTCGTTTTTGTTTTCTAATAAGTAATAGCCAGTGTAAGGTAAGGTATTCATCCAACACATATTATAAAATTACCACAAAAACAAACACTCATTCCACAAGAGCTAATGCTCGCGTGTGGTTTGAAAGCAGCAGACAAAGTAAAACAATTGAACTAGCACTTTTGCTCACAGAATCAAAGGTGCCAGAAAAACAACAACAAAACAACATTGAAATAAGATTAAAAAAAGTGCATCAATAAATATATTTATACGTAACAAATTTATGAAAAGAGAGATAAAAGCAGAATACAAAGAGGAGTGAAATATATTAATCAACCTCAAAGGAAACACGACTAAAGCAAAAACAAACTATTTATAGTTAATAAATAGTTAACATACAGTCAAAATATAGTCAACAATTGGTATCATACAAAACCTATTTTGAATTGTTGAATCTTGTAATAGGCTAATAGTCAATACTTATAGTAATAAATTACGGGGGGCGCCGCCCCCCAAAAAAAAAATAATAATAAAATAAAAGACAGAAAAGCTGCAAAACATCAAAATTGGAAGAAAGGTAATAGCACGTTCAGCTCACAATGCTAAACATGCATTCTAGACAATTTCTGTCCAGGTTAATCAACCACCCAAACAGATGTTTCTGAAATGTGTGCTGATTAATAATTTCTTTAATGTTAACAGGCCAGTTATTGTGAAATTTGCTACCAAGGTATAACTTACATATGTGTAGACGTTCTTTAGAGACTTTTGGTTGCATAACATAAAACAGTGATTCATTCCATGTGTGATAATTCGTGACAAGGCCAGTGTAAATGTGAGCTCCGTTTTTTCTAAAATTTAACAAACTTCTGAACACATAAAGGTAGGGAATAGGAAGAATATTGAGCTGTTGATAAATTGGAAAAGAGTGATCCCGTTGCTTTTTAAATGTCATCGCTCTAACTATTTTGTTTTGAAGCTTGATGACTGGATCTACAGAATTCATGTAAGTTTCACCCCAACAGATGAGTGAATACTGCAAGATAGACTGACCTAAAGCGTGATACACCATTTTAAGCATTTTGACTGAGACAAGTTTTCCAATATAATACATCATACATAAAAGTGCACGCAACCTATAGTAGTAATAGCACTAATCTGGCTCTTCCAGTTTAGATTGCTGTCTAAAGTAACCCCAAGGTATTTAACTTTGTTTGTTTTACTGATCTGTGGGCAGTCACATCTTGGCAGGTCTCGGTCAGATTGGAATTGTCAGGTTCGTTAGTTTTTGTAAGTGAGAACTGTAAAAAATAACTTTTAGTGACGTTCAGTGTCAAAAGATTTTCAGTAAACCAATCGCTGATTAATATGAAATCATGTTCAATACCAGCACTAGCATTGTTTACTTTATTGTTGCAAACGTTAAGTAGAGCCGTATCGTCAGCAAATGAAGTAATGTTCGAGAAAGAGTTCAAGTAATAAATATCATTAATGTAAATTAGAAAAAGTAAAGGCCCCAAGATGGAGCCTTGAGGTACTTCCGTAGTGACGTAAGCACTATCACTGAAGTGGCCGTCTATTTTAGTAACTTGGGTTTTATTTGATAGATAATCACTGAGCCACTTATTTGAAAGCCCCTGATTCCATAAATGTCGAGTTTTTTTACTAAACAAATAACTAATAAGTAGTAACTAACATGGATACAACGATGTTGAGATATTTTTATCGTACTGAAATCCTTTGTGCACAGCTTTGAAACAAGACTTTCTTTAGTCTACTCGGTGAACCCCATCAATTTACACTACTTCCAAAGCTTTCCGTCGCATTTGTAACTAATATTCATACCATAAAATTCCGGTTTAATGTCTGGGGTAAGAGACACAGTAGCTAGCCGTCGCCCAAACACTGATATTTAGCATCATAATTTGCTAGCGGGGAAAGCGATAATGAGCGTAGGAGGATCTGGGCAAACACCTCTGCGCCATCTATTGCTGGCGTGGATAAATACTTTGTGTTAAACCAAGGCCAAGTCAAGTTGCTTAGCTTTGCTCACAGTTCACATTCGGTTCACGTATGAGCTTCGTGTTTGTAATTTTCGTTTGCCTCTGTTATGACAAATACAAAAAAAAAAAAAAATATATATATATGCAACCCGCCCACAAAGAACCACTTGCACCACCGGCCACTCTGGGAGGGAGTAATACTAAAAATTATAAATACGCAACACTACGCCTATCCAATATCCACCACCAGATGGCAGCACCGAACATTCATGTCAGCTAATCTCAGTAACATCACTCGGTCTTAGTTTTGGCAACGCAATTATCCGCAGCGGCCGGTGGTGCAAGTGGTTCTTTGTGGGCGGGTTGCATCAGATGGGAAGAGATTGGCGCTACGTGGTGGCAAGGAGGGGTTTGGGGATGACGGCGAGCTCGCGTAAGAGAGAAGAGACTGGTTTTTCGCCAAGCATTTCGGCCATGTGAAGTCGTGATATCAAACGCCAAGCTCTTTCGCGAAGCTAATCCCACCGATTAAAAGTTCGAAGGTTAAATGATATATATGAAAATTGCTTACAGCGCAATTTTCAATTATTTCATTTAACCTTCGAACCTTAACAAGTTTTGTTTTGGGGTAGATATCAGATTTTTTTTTGGATAGTAGTTAGGCAAATAGTAGTTAGGCAAATATAAACGTTATTCATATCGTTTTTTTCAACAAGAAAACGTGAAAATGTGTCACTAAGTGACTTTTGTGCTGTCAGGCGACCAAAGTCTCACGATCAAACAAGTTTCAGCCTTTTCTATCGCATTGTTATTTATCCTCACATGCCTGAAAACAGCCAAACTACCTTTGCTGTAAAGAAGAACGTGTCCTGTGGTCGCCATGCTCATATATATTTTATCTGGATAAGTGTTATCGTTTATCATCTTGGCGGGCGACACACTAGCGTGTGTCTTGATAATTAATAAATAATTATTTTTATATTTTGCAGGTAAAGCTGGCACCTGTCCTGCTCGTATTTATGCTTTCACGTGTAGGTGTACAAACGATTCTGACTGCCCAGGAACACAGAAATGTTGTGTGACAGGAGGACGTTCTTGTTGTACGGCGGTGCGATTCGGATAAAAAAAAAAGCAAGATGTGACTCTGTATAGTAACAAAAAAGGAAAGAAAATCATTGTCGTTAAGAAAATATTAACTGTCCTTGCCGAATATGTAAAAATAAAAAAATAAATAACAATTGAAAGGCCAGCTCGAATCGAATAAAATATTTTTTTCTAAATAAATGTTGCTCAGAATAAAGATCACAACATTGTTGACTTTGTAAAACCGTTCTAACTATGGTGTAGAACTTTGGTATGGACTAAGGGAGCAAAGCAAACGAGGTACTGTTTTAACTGGACGATTTTAAACCTTATAAATTCCCCTAAGTGATGATCAGCCGATTTAACTGTATGAAGAGCTGCTTGTAATATACAATACATATACAATTGTTTTCATCGCACAGGTTTAATAAAATAATAATAATAAAAATAATCCAAATTAGATTTTCTTTAACAGAGGTCTCATTCACACTTTAAGAAAATTGAAGATGGCGACAAAAAATTATTTCCAAATTCGGTTTGGGGTTGTAACTTGTAAATCGTTCATCAGACCGAAAACAACCAGTTTCTAATAAACATCTAAATCACTTGTTATTCAAGTAATTCTGACTTAACTTCATTTATTTTTGACGTGCTCCTAACTGAGCCACTTTATGTCTCATGAAGGTAACGTAACAAAAACGTCGTCAACATCATAGTTAGTTTTTACTTGGGTTTTGTGAAATTGCAAGAGGCCTAAAGCATTAGTTTAACTTTTATTAAATTGATTTTTCGAGGTAACCGCCGTTCGAGTCAATATTGTTAGGTTGTTTGTCGTTTGTCAAGGTTTTTTATTTTTTCTTCTTCTTCCTCTTCTTCCCCATCCTCCGCCGCGGGAAAACGGACCAATGAGCTGATTTTTAAGTTTTACAGCTTAAACGTAGGTTTGAACAAAAAGGTTTTGAGCCTTATGGACGCTATTTTGATGAAACTTTACAACATTCTTTTTGTTGTTGCAGGAAAAATATAAACCTGTTAAACCCTATAGATTTTCCCAGAATTGACACACATAACGAAATTCTGCATTTGGGGCCGCGTCATAACCATTTCGCTGCATTAAAATTTTTAATGACAACAATCGAACCATTTGGCCTCCACAGTATGGTAATTTCTTGTTGTTGTTGTTGTTGGAACTTTTGCCCTCAGTTGGAGATCGAACCAATTAACCGATTTTTTTATTTTTATATCTTAAATTGTAGGTATCAGTAAGGACCAGGGCCTCACTCTTAAACGCCCTTTTAATGTGACTACAATGTTCTTGTTGTTGTCATTATTTTTGTTGCGGAAATTTGAAAGTTTTAAACCTTATGGTTTCCCCCAGAATTGACACAGACCAACGAAATTCGGTATTTGCGGTCGTGTCATAACTATTTCACTACATTAAAAATTTTAATGACAACAATCGAATCGTTTGCCTACCACAGAATTGTCATTTGTTGTTATTGTTGTTGTTCTTACTGTTGGACTCTTTGCCCTCAGAACCTGGCCTTAGCACCAATGAACCGGTTTTCAAGCTTTATAGCTTAAAACGTAGGTATAAACAAGGCCTTGGTCCTTGTGAACGTTATTTTAATGTGACTACAATATTCTTGTTATTGCTTTACTTCTTGTTGAGGAAATTTTGCTCGCACGTACAGATCGAACCAATGAACAGATTTTTTACCTTGTATAGGTTAACATGTACGTATTAACATGAACCAGTGGCATTTCAACACTATTTTAATGTGATAATAATATTCTTGTTGTTGTTATTGTTGTTGGGGAACCAAGAATTAAAATAAAACACAGCATTAAAAATTTTAATGACAATAACAATCGAATCGTTTGGCTTCTACAGCATGGCGATTTCTTGTTGTTGTTGCTATTGTTGTTGGGACTCTTAGCCCTCACCTAGACCTCCTGAGAATCCATTCCGGGTGTTGCAGACATAGGGCCTTAGGGCTTCGTCGGGCAGATGACCGGGTGCGGTTAACGCTCGCTAAAATCCTTTGACCCTTTTTTTTTTTTTTTTGGCCCTCACCTAGACATCGAACCAATGAACTAATTTTCAAGTTTTAAAGCTTAAAGTTTACATGTGTGACTAAGGCCTAAAGACTTTCGAACGCTATTTTAGTGTGAATTCTTGGGGAAGTCTTGTTCTTACCTGGAGCTCGACCCACTTAATGATGTTCAATTTTTGCAGCTTAAACCG
>JAHWFP010179213.1:0-15845 GCA_023313725.1 Lithobius niger | reverse complement strand
CGCAGTTTAATGTAAACAAAGGACGGTTTGATCTTCGTGGGAGGTTCTATCGATTAAATGCTCGGATCGACTTTATATGTAGCTGCGGCTTCTATAATTTAAGGAGTTGACTTATCAACAGCAACTCTGGGAGGCTTAATGCTTTGCTAGTACACGTAGAAAAATAACTGTAAAACAGGTCTACTATTATTAGTCAGCCGAGGCTGTCGGTAATTTAGAGGGCTCTTTTGCGAAATCCCTGTTGCCTAAAATCTCACTGTTTCTATTTGAAATTGTTTATTTGAACTAAGCCAAGTTCTAGTGTCGAATTTAATGTAAATTGCACCGTGTCATTTATAACCTAAACTAGGTGTAAATTTACCAAATGTAGATGTAAAGTGCAAATGTTTTAATGTTTTAACATGTTTGACTAAAATAAAAACCTGGAGTTTTAAACGTCCAACGGTTTATTCGTTCGTTGTTTGTTAGCAGTTAGTATTTACGATAATTCTCGTCGAATATAACTTAGCTAGCCTAATTCCCACCTTGGTGGCAGCGTTACCGCTTATTATTACTAGTTAGCCTACATGATTAGAACAAAAGTAGCTCCATTCTCTACACCGGGACTGTAGCAGTTGTGCTTGTTTTAACCAAAAAGTACCAAGAGTGATAATAAGAAAGATCCAGTTGCGACCGGCGATGCTACAAGCACCTACCCCGTCGTAGCACCCGCTGTTACAAATGGTGGCAGCGGTGGGATGAACAGGTGCTGTTCCTACAAGCGTTTCCCCCCTGCCATGCTACTATGCCATTTGTGTTGAACAATTCTTCAACCAAGATGTCCGTGACTCAGACACTATAGTCACAGAAGTAGACGCCCGCATTGAAGTTAAAATCAATGCCGAAAAAGATGCCAGCATTGCCGTCACTATCAATGCAAAACCGATGCCCGCACTGAAGCTAAAAACAGTGCCTGCCGTCAGCTCCAGCAACTAAGCCGTTCCGGAGCCGAGAAGCAAGGATAGCAGACCCCCCCGTCTTGGAAATCAACAAGCCGTGGACAGTCAACAGCGAGGAGGAAAGGAAGCTCCGTCGCCATTTATGGAAAGGAAGCTCCGTCGCCGTATTCAGTGGACCTTGGCAACAACAACCATCGTTCCAGTGGAGTAGACCTCAACCAAACGTCCTACTACCGTAGAAGTGTGCTAGCCGATTCCTTCATCAGGTGGCAAGTTGGATTTGGACTAGACTAACTGCACAGTGATTGTGTACAGGGTAAGTGTGCATAGGATATACTTAAGGCCGCCAAGCCGAGTGTTATAGTTAAGAGCCTTTTAGGTATTTTAATTGTTTATACACCTGAGTGCTAGGGGTCTAAAATAAGTGTATTTCTTGCTAAAACTTACGGTATTTGGGAGAGAATTGTCTTTAGTTACTCGCTCTGCTCAATTTAAAAGTAAAATTATTTTGCGGCTGCATTTTAATGAAGTTTCATTTATAAGAGTTTTATTTTGAAGCTTAAAGTTAAAAATGTCCAACATGGATGATTTTGAAGACGTCGTTAAAGACATTCAGTATAAAGACCTGGAAAAAGGCCTGTTTAAAATTAGGCCTAACCGTTAGTGAAATCCGTCACGAATCGGTGACTATTTTGAAAAATGCCGTCGAGGAAGAAAAAATATCCGTTGACGATCTCTCTGACGAACTAGCTCCGGCTATAGAAAAAAGAGAGGCTACCATCCTACAAAAAAAGGAGTTAGCAGCCAAAGAGCATGAGCTCGCGCTTAAAGCCGAAGAATTAAGGTTGAAAGCAGTCGAATTAGCCGCCGTAGATAAACGTATGGCGCACGAACTAGCGTTACGGGACCAAGAGGCCCAAATAAGGGATCGAGACGCTCAGTTAAAGGAGCAGGAAGCACAAATTAGCGAACGCGCTAGTGCTCGTGAATTATTAAAGTTAGATAAGCAGATCGAACTAGCTAGGCTAACGGCTGCAAATCTTAGTGGTAATTCAAGTCAAAGTAGTGGTACCGTTACCCCTTCAAATCCCAGTATCCCCGTAAATAAACCGGGTAAAATTGCTAACGCTGTCAGACTTGTAAATAGATGGACTTCCGAATCGAAAATTAATAGTTTTTTTAAGATTTTTGAGAAAACTATGGAAACACAAAGAATAGACAACAGAATGGGTCGTCGGACTCCAACCTCTCTTAGGAGAAATGTTGATTAAAGTATGTGATCAAATGTCGACGGTAGAAATGCATGATTATGAATTAGTCAAAATCAGGTTACTTGAAAGGTTTGTCCAAACTAAGGAAGCCGTACAAGCTCAGTTTCGTTCACTTGAACGTGGCCCCGAACAATTTTTCCACGAATATGCGTTCGCACTCGAAACCCTATTTTCAAGATGGGTGTCCCTGGCTGAAGTAAATAGCAGCTACGACAAGTTAGCTAATTTAGTTACGCTTGAACAATTTACAAAATCATGCCCCATTGCACTGCGCAAGTGGTTGCCGGACCAAATTAAACTTGGAACGTTACACGAAGCCGCCAAACTCTGTGACGAGTATACAACCAGAAATAAACAAATTTCTGCTGACATGGCCCTTAAAACAGGGAGGGCACAACCTAGTGCGTCGTCGTCTGGACAAGCTTCAAAAGCTTCCTCCAATTTTCGAAGTGGCCCCCGAGCCTCTTCAACTGCAGCTAAACCCACTGGTACTGCAGCATCTTCTGCCGATTCGAGTAAAAGAGACTCGGCCAGCAACAACTACTCCAACCGTGAGTTTGATAGGCCTAGGAGGCCTAAGTTTGAGGGTGTCTGTTTTTTTTTAAATAAACCCGGACAAAAGAAATCCGAGTGTCGTTTCCGAATTGCTCAAGAGGGAAACCCAGCCTCTAACGCAGAGTGTAACTTTGTTAGTAATCAACCTCCCGAATTGATTCTTTCTAAACACATTCACGAATGGACAGTGAATGGATCGAAATGTCTGGTCTTAAGAGACACAGGCTCGACATACGATGTCATTGCAAGGGATTTTGTGAATCCCGAGCAGTTCACGGGTGAATATACCCATTGTCACAACGCTCTCTCAGAGCAGACGACAGCTCACGCAATTGCCGTGATTGAAGTTGGTAAAATGGTAAAATCCAATCGGAAGCCCTCGTTTCAGACCACGTGGGTCCACATTTCCAGATGCTTTTGGGTGTGCCCTCTCAAACAGTATTAGAAGAAAAAGGTTTAAAGGCCCTGCCCCCTTACTCTAATGTTATCACTCGTTCCCAAACTCGTATGGAACAACAACTCCCGATATCTAAACCCAAATGTCGTGAGATCGAATCTGAGAGTGGAGACAAATCAGATAATGATTCTATTTCTAGTATAGGTGTCCCTCCACAGAAAGGTTTTGTTTCACCTAAGGTAGATAGCTTAGATTCAGCTATTCTAGGTCCCCAGTCAGATCAGTTAAATAAATTACTGAGTGTTGACAAGCCCGAATTTGCTAAGTTGCAGTTAGACTGCCCAACTTTAAACCCATGTTGGCAAACTGATGAGCTCCGGCTGGACCAGCAGGATGAAAACAAACAGTTTTTCATGGAGAAAGGATTGCTTTTCTGCAAGCTCTTTCGGCCTTTAGGAAGAACGTTAGTCAAGAAACAGCTAGTGCTTCCTAAAGAGTGTAGAGATTTAGTCTTAAACACCGCGCATGCTTATGCATGGGCTGGGCATCTAGGCCGATCCAAAACAAAGGATAGAGTGTTGACTAATTTTTACTGGCCACATTGTTTTACCGACATTGATAATTTTGTCTCTACATGTTTAACCTGCCAGAAAAATGGTAAATCTGGACATAAGTTTGTTTCCCCAATGGTGCTAGTGCCCATGGACGATGAGCCGTTCAACCGATACGTAATCCATATCGTCGGCCCCATCAAGCCTGCTAGTAAGGCTGGTTATAAGTATATCTTATCTTTACTTGACCTGGCAACAAAGTTTCCCGAGGCCGTGCCCCTTAAAGAGGCCAACAGCCAAAGCGTTGTAGATGCGCTCCTCCTTGTGTTTTCTAGGTTAGGCTTTCTGGCCGAGCTCCAAAGCGACCTACGCTCTTGTTTCATATCGGAACTTACAACTTTATTCTTGGAAAAATGCGGTATAAAGTGTGTTAATTCAAGTGTATACCACCCGCAATCTAACAGCGTGGAACGTTTCCACAGGACACTCAAAGCGGTGCTGAGAGCTGTCTGTTATGAGCATCCCCACGATTGGGAGAGGTGCCTGCCAGAAACATGTTTGCCCTGAGAACTGCTCCACATGAGGGCACTGGCTTCACTCCAGCGAAGTTGGTCTACGGACGCAACCTCAAAGGCCCACTGGAGTTGGTGAAAAGCCATTGGATCGAACCAGACGTTCATCCTTCCGTTTTAGAATACATCTTGGACTTGCTCCAGAGATTCCAGTATTCTCGTGAACTCTCTCAGGAGAATATCACTCGTAGTCAACAAAAAAATAAATCCTATTATGACATCAAGGCAGTAGAACGTAAGTTCAAAGTTGGTGATAAGGTCCTAGTCTTTAAGCCAGCACGCACCAATAAGTTAGACATTTATTGGGATGGACCCTGTGAAGTGTTGAAACGATTATCAGATACCAATTATCTTGTAAAAAAATAGTTTGGTTTACAAAAAGAAACCATATATCATGTAAACTTTCTCAAGCCCTATCTGCCTAGGGAGGGGTCAAGTAATCATTCTTACAATGAAGATCGTGAGCTTCCTCACACCGACCATGTATGGACAGGTCAGCCTGGAGATGGCCACCTTACTGCTAAGGCCGCCATGAGTCTTTTCAAAAAGACAGGCAACTTAACTGAGTTGCAGAAGAACGACCTCCTTGAGGTATTCGAAAAAGTAGACGGTGTTTTTTCTACTTTGCCAGGACGCACTGATCTTGTCACACACGACGTTGAATTAGTCGATTCCATAGTCAAACCCTGTAAATATTATCGCCACGCGAAATTCGAAAGGGATTTGATAGTAACTGAAATCAAGCGTATGCTTGAATTGGGCTTAATCGTCGAAGCCGATTCCCCACATGGTTCACCCATGATCATCGTTCAAAAAGAAGACGCCAGCCCACGTCCGGTAGCTGACTACAGAGAGCTGAACAACAATACGGTAACCAAAGATTACCCAATTCCCAACATTGAGGAATGTATTGAGCGTGCAGCTAAGTGGAAGTTTATCTCTATTTTTGACCTCAACCGTGGATTCTGGCAAGTGCGCTTGACGCCACAGGCATCAATGGCAGCCACCATCACAACTCCCATTGGGAAGTTTGCTCCCTTCATGATGAACATGGGGGTTAAGAACGCTCCATTCTGTTTCCAGAAGCTCATGGACAATGTCACTCGTGGCATGGAAGAGTACGTCACACCCTTCCAAGACGACACTGCTGTAAGGGCCGAAACGTGGCCACAGCATCTCGAAAACATCTATAATTTCCTCTCTGCTGTCAAGAAGGCCGGATTGGCTGTCAATGCCAAGAAATCGCAGGTCGCTTGCAGCAAAGCTACTTTCCTTGGCCATGAAGTTGGCAATGGATCTCGTACACCCTCTGAGGTGAAGGTCTTGGGCGTGCAAAAATTCGCACGACCACAAACTAAGAAAGATGTCCGTTCCTTTCTCGGTTTGGTAGGATATTACCAAAGGTATGTCCCTCACTATTCTGAATTTGTGCCTGTCTCACAGACTCCTTGAAAAAGGATGCACCCGATCCCGTCATTTGGGATGAGTCGAAGCAAGCTGCTTTTGACACGTTGAAAAACTCTTTAGTGACGTTTCCCGTCCTGAGAGCCCCCGACTTCACACAACAATTTATTTTGCTGTGTGATTGTTCAGACCGAGGTATGGGTTGTGTTTTGTCACAAGTGTTTGGAGAAGATGAACACCCCTGTCTTTACGTTTCACGTAAACTGACAGTACGTGAGCAAAACTATGGTATGACAGAAAAAGAATGCGCGTGTTTGATCTGGTCCATTGCTAAGTTGCGTCCCTACATCTATGGAACAAAATTTGTCATAGAATCAGATCACAACCCGTTGCACTGGCTTAAGCAGATGTCTGGAAATAACCCCAGATTGCTTAGGTGGAGCCTAACCCTACAAGATTACGACTACGAAGTTAGATACACACCTGGAAAGTTTCACGTAAACTCTGACACTCTCAGCAGGTATTTTGTTTAAACATTAATTGTTAAAACACGTCATTTTCAGTACAAATTGACTGGAAATTAATATTTATCTTTAAAAATTTGTTAAGTGGTATATTGAAAGTGCAACCACACCAAAAGGAACTTTCAGCTATTTCCCGTTTCGGAACTCTACACCTAAAATTTTAAGTGCCTATGTTTTACTCTTTTTGTCACTATCAACGTCTCCCTATGTGGGAGAATATTGTCAAAGACTGTAACGACACTAATTAAATATTCATTAGGAATATTCTACGGGGGTTGCAACTTGTTCCCGGTTGGCCTTTCTTAAGGTTTTTACGAAACATTTTTCCTGCAAAAAATTTGTCAGTCTCACCTCTGAGTGCAAAAGGTCAACTCTGTCGTTAAAGGGTTGTTGCATTATTATCCATAAAACCTCCCAGTGTTGTATAATATGTTTAAGTTATGGGTACCATCTCTAAACCCTTCAGTGTAAAAAATTTCCTACGTAAAACAAGTTGTTTCGTAACCTTAAACCACTCCAGTGGTAGTCTGTTAACTTTAAATAGAGCTGATAGTTGCGCATACGCTTATAGTACCCTCTATTCCGACCCTTATCGCAAGCTAGGTCCTGAGGAGTGCGCCCAGGGGCTTTTTCGAGGTTTTCCCAGATAAATAAAATAACTTTCTGCGCACGGCTGACTAGTTAGAGCATTAAATGTTGCGATTATCTCATTTGAATTAACAGCTACAAAAACCCTAAAACTGTAACTCTTTATGGTCAAAAATAGTGTTTTTATTTATATAACTTGTCTTTTGCTCCAATTTTCTTTGTGGCCTGTACGAATTTCCTGCAACAAGCAGCGCGGACAGCACTGAGTTAATTTTTGCAAATAGTGTCCCTTTAAGCTTGTAATTTTATTTACAAAAATTTCTTGAGCCACAAAAACGTCAGTCCCCCAAAAATATAAAATGGCTATTTTTATTTTTTGTAAACAGTGTATTCTTATAACTTGTGGTGATGTATTTCACGGGAGGTGCATTCCTCAGAAGGTGTATTCCTTGGTGCATTAATTTATGCAGTTTATTTACATGGCTTGGCAGTCTTGTTTTTGGCATATCTTGTGTGCACTAACCTTTCTGTTGTAGCATTTATTTGGAGTTCGACAGGAACCCCGAATAAATTCCTCCGTGTGGGGGCGTGTAAACGCGGTCTCATATCAGACGCTCGTGGTGAGGACACCTCAACACCACCGAAGAAAAAACCTGAGGGCAGAATTCTTCCACACCAGAAGAAAATCGTCTTTATGGCGATTCCACCTTAAAAATGTAAATAATGTATATTTTTTTCTTAGGCATAAAGCCGAAACACTTTCCAGCTTAGTTGTGTTTTAGATGTTGACAACACACGATATTTTTTATTTGTAACAGGTGACGACTTTGCTTATTCATGAAAAATGTCCGACGTTCAAACCTAACCTAACCTGCGTTATAGCCCATTTTAACTAGCTGGTATATTTAATCTTTTGATTTTTGCACTTAATGCACTTTGGTAAATTTAACTTCTTGCCATGAACCCTACCGGAGCTCGAACTTTTATGTTTGTTTATTTTTACGGACCAGGGTATGAATTTTTATGTCTATTTTTTTTAGCATCTCCATCCAAATTCCGACCGTAGCAAACCTCTAAAAACGAAAACAAACTAGCTTTCCTTCAATTAAATCATGCCTTGTGTATAGCAATCCGTTTCCCAAAGTCGAATATTTATTCTGAGCAATACACTTCGTCCCCCCCCCCTCCTTCAATAGTTGCGATGCATAACATCGTAGTTTATTTTTATAGGCCTAAATTCACGTTGTTTATGAGTTTTAAACTCACTGCACTTCCATGCCAGGCCTCTAATTGTTCACAAAGCCTTTAAAAATCCTTTGTTGACTCAGCTCCTTCAATACCAAAACACGGAGTCAACTTCCCACGCAAGAGAGCAGCCTCGCTACCCTGCCCGTCCGCGCTGTCATGGCCGACTTCCGGTAGTGTCAGCTCGGCCGGTTTGGGTCAGTCTCTCCTCCTCCAAGTGTCCACCTCTTCTCCACTCACCCCCTTCGTCGCTCTCCTACAGGGCCGCGCTAACCCTCTACCTGCCTGCCAAGCAGAAGGCATAAAAACCCAGACGCAGTAGAGTTTTGTTAGCACAGCTCAGGATTCTCAAAGCTAGAGGTCGCTACGCCGGTCGGGAGTGGAGATGCCGCGGTCCGATTGTTGCCATGCCGGGCAAAGGTAGTGGTTCGTATGTAACTTAGTTTAGATTGAAATTTTATCTTTTGGACTTACACGTCAAAATTTATAGTTTAATTTTAACTTAACCTCGTAGCTTTGAAAGTAATTTTATGGTGCGTCAAGCCAAACGGCATTTCGGACGTTGGCGGCCGTAATTTAAGGGTTCACGGTCCCTTACTAAAAACCAGCTTTATTTTTATCGTTTCTTTAAACGCAGTTTAATGTAAACAAAGGACGGTTTGATCTTCGTGGGAGGTTCCATCGATTAAACGCTCGGATCGACTTTATATGTAGCTGCAGCTTCTATAATTTAAGGAGTTGACTTATCAACAGCAAGAAGAGTGTAGGTAATGTCAATTCTGTCGTCCCAATCTTCAGAGCATAGTAGATCGTTGCCGGAAACCGGGAGAAGAGGCGCAGAAGTGCTGGCAAAGCAACAGGGAACATGTGACGTTGTAGCGGCGTTGCCCCAAAACAGTGTGCCGGCAAACGTCACTAATCGTACTGGTGAGGATACTGTATTGCAAAGTTAGGCTACTGGTCTTTCTTTCCAATTTTGCTGGATTTCAGGACAACAAGCGTAGCAGGCCAGTATTCAAGGAGGGAGCGACGTTGCGGACTAATGCTTTAATAAAACTAACCTAACTTGGCAAGCGGTAATTCTTTGCTACCTCCATGGGAAAAAAGAATATTTTGCCGGCCCCCAGCCAGTCCGGCTAAAATTGGTTTCTTTTTTGCCTAAAACATACCTAACCTGATAATTTAGCATTACATTGTCCTAAATTAATGTCTCCCTGGAGGTTTTTTTAGTTGCTTGTAGACGCCTGCTTGCATGACCCACTGCGCATGCGCAGCCCTCTGTATGTAAGCAAGAACGTGGTTGGTCTCGGCATTTATTTTCCTCTCAATCTGTCAGGCGGTAACTCGAGAGGGGAGGTAGGGCGGGCTTAGGTTAAGTATGTTTTAGGCAAAAAAGAAACCATTTTTAGCCGGCCTGGCTGGGGGGGCGGCAAAATGTTCTTTCTTTGTTTGCCAAACATATTAACCTGATAATTTAGCATTATCAGCAGACCTCGTCAAACGTGGTGGCGGGCACCGATCTGACGGGGCGCCTCGGGTTGCAAGCAGGCTTCCCCCAAAATTTTTATTGTAGTAAAAATTTGCACTTCGTTCAGAACAGGATGGTGAAAAAGTAACTTGGACCTCATACGTGGGATTTGGACTGTTGTTACGTGAGGGATCTTGCTTCCTTCTGTGGTTGGCTTGTATCTAACTGGGATGGTTTGCTTTAGCTTCGTTCTGATTGTGCTTAAGGGGGCTTGACCACAGTTCTGGCTGTGCCGATTGGTCCCAGCCGGTGTAGTCGTTTACCTTCTCTTGACATGTTCCTCAGGTGGTGGGAGGTGAATGTCGTTGAGTGACGCTAGGATGTGCCTTGTAGTATTTCTTCTGTTGGGATGGCGTTGGTAATCATCGAAAAGGTTGGTCTTGTCTGTTGCCTTGAATCCCGAGTCTAGGGCTGAGCGGTAGGCATGGATCGTTGTGCCTATGAGTAGTCGGTGTCGAAAATGTCAGTGAAGAATCATGAAGATCGAGTAGAGAGGGATTGATTGGATTGATTTTCTTTGTGAAATCCCAAGGGAGCCGAATGGGCCAGTGGCTGACATACATTCTGTTTGTTGGATCACTGGTGGTTTTTGAAGTGTTCGAGAGGTATCATCTTGATGAATTCCAGTATTTTCAGGTTTTTGATGAAGGTAGCCACGCGTGAAGGTTTAGACTGGGAAAGGTCTGGGTGAAGTTCCAAGCTCTTTGTTGAGACAGAAGATCTGGAAGGGGAGGGAGTGTTCTTGGAGTGTCGACTAGGAGGGATAGTACGTATGGACCATGGTGCCGACAGCCAGAGGGGAGCTGTTAGGAGGAAGAGGCTTTGACTTTCTTCGGCTTTCCAAAGTGTTTGTTGGGCACGGCTGAGACGAGCTGATGGAGGAGAAGACTTCGTTTGTCTTGAGCCTTTATGTAAACGTGGGTGTTTTAGCCACGAGTGAGACAAGTCTTGATGTTAAGAGTGACGGTTGTTGATTTCTACTTAAGACGTGGGGTTAGTCACGATCGAGACGAGAATTAGGGTGGACCGCCACAGTTGTTTGGGTCTTCATTCGCGGTGTGGGGATGGCCACGGTCGAGACGGGCGGCCTGAGATGAAGGCGTTGTCTGACTTGAAAACTTCACTCATTTCGTGGATTAAAGTCACAAATGAGACGACCGTTGGTGTGGACAGCCATGGTCGACTTAATATTCTGGAAGAGGAGAGAGCGTCATCCGTTTTGGCTCTTTACTCAGAACATGGGGTTAGCAGGTTTGAAATAAGTACCGGTGTGGGATGCTACAGGTGTAATGATTTCCGTACGGGACGTGGGGTAAGCAATGGACGAGACAAGGTGTAATGGGTGAAGACATCATTGACTTGAAAAAGCGTGGTTTTGGTTACGGATGAGCCGAGAATCAGAGTGTTGTCTTGTTTTCCTCGAGACGTGAGGTCAGTCATGGTCGAGATTAGCAGCCAAAGTTGGAGGGGTCCTGACTTGATTGTTTACTCATAACGTGGGTTCTAACCATGAATGAGACTGGTATGAGTGTTGACAGCAGCTGTTGTCTTGATTTTTACTTGAGACATAGGGACAGCAATAGTCGAGACAAGCACCAAGAGGTTCAAACGGCTTCCGTCTTGGATCTTCACTCAAGATGTGAGTCTTAGCCATGAGTGAGACGAGTAGCAGTAGACAGCAATTGTTGTCTAGATTTTCGCTTGAGATGTGCGGTTAGCCATGGTCGAGACAAGTAGCAAGAGGTGCAAACGACTTCCGTCTTGGTCCACTCAAAACGTGTGATCTAGCCACGAATGAGACGAGCAAAAGTGGACAACAAGTGTTGGCTTGATATTCGTTTGAGACGTGGGTTCAGCCATGGTCGAGTCAAGGAGCAAGAGGTGCAAACGGCTTCCGTCTTGGATCTTGCAAACGTCTTCTTACTTGGATGTTCAGTCAAACCGTGGGTTATAGCCACGAGTGAGACGAGCAGTAGTGGATAGCAACTGTTGACTTGATTTTTGCTCGAGACGTGGGGTCAGCTACGTTCGGACCAAGTGTTAAGAGGTGTAGACGGCTTCCGTCTTGGATCTTCACTCAAACGTAGGTTTTGGTCATGAGTGAGACGAGCAGTGGTGGGCAGCCATTGGTGGTTTGTTTTTCACTGGAGAAGTGGGAACAGCCATGGACGAGACAGGTAGTAGGAGATGCAGATGGCTTCCAACTTGACATTTCACTCGAAACGTGGGTTTAGCCACGAATGAGATGAGCAGCAGTGTAGCCAGCAACCGATGTCTTGGTTTTCGTTCGAGACGTGGGGTCAGGCACGGTCGAGACTAGTAGTGAGAGGTGAAACGGCTTCCGTCTTGGAACTTCACCTAAAACGTGGGATTTAGCCACGAAAAAGACGAGCAGCAGAGGACAGCAGCTATTCGTGTCAGCCGTGGTTGAGACAAGCAGCAAGGTGTAAATGGCTTCGTCTTGGTTTGCTCAAAACATGGGTTGTGGCTACGAATGAGACGAGCAGCAATGGGCAGCATCTGTTTTGATTTTCGCTTGAGACGAAAAATTCCACGGAGGGTTGATGGTAGTTGCCACAGGTATGTGCTTGCTTTGCATCGCTTGCTTTGCTTAATTGCTTTGCTTGCTTGCTTGCTTTGCTTTGTTTGCTTGCTTTGCTTGCTTTGTTTTGCTTGCTTGCTTTGCTTTGTATGCTTGCTTTGCTCGCTTTGCTTTGCTTGCTTGCTTTGCTTTGCTTGCTTGCTTTGCTTTGCTTGCTTTGTTTTGCTCGCTTGCTCGCTTGCTTTGCTTTGATTGATTGCTTAGGTTGTTTGCGTTTTCTTGTTTCACGCTTATTTTGTGGTTGCTTTGTTCTTGGTTAGCGTCTGCAAGGACGTCGTAGTTGTGCGACAGGGATTCCCCGGCTGGGTAAAAATGGCGGAGACTCGTGCCAACAGGGAAGCGAGAGAGCCGGTGACAGTCATTGATTGCGGCGTGGGTTGCGGCCGCCGGGAAAATGAACGTGCTTTGTGGCGGTCAGAGGTGTCTGGGCGTGTCGCAACACATTAGGGTCGACCGACACAGATGAGTGCTTGCATTTTTTAGCCGACGGATCGGAGGTGTGCGACATGCATTTTACGGTTTTCATGGCTCGTTGTGGAAGCGACCCAGTCTTGTGTGTTAGCTTGTCGTACAGACGAGGTGCACGACGGGGAAGGCATCGGCGTCTTGTCGGCAAGGCGGCGGAAGGCAGGGTCAACGAGGATGTGGGCTTCGCTGCAAGTGACGCTGTGTTCCCTGCAAGACGATTTTGATGACAAGTCGAGAGGTGAGCTGTTGACCGAACGGCCGGCATGAGAAAAGGCTTCACGGAGCTTCTGCTTAGCATCCCGGAGCAGCGTCTTGGTGTGTCTTACATCTTCTGCCAGGGCCGACAGGGCGGGAAGAGGCGGGGTGCGTTGACCGTCTGTAGCGGGAGTCGTTGTCGTCGTTGGCAACATGCACGTCCCGTACAGCGCCGGGCGCGCAGCGGTCGTCGCGGACGGGGGGCTTCTACTTGGCATCTTGGAGAAGCGCCATGGTGTGTCTGACATCTTTTACCAGGACCGACACGGAAGGAGGCAAGGTGTGTCGGCCGTCTTGCAGCGGAGAGACGTGCACGTCGTGTTCAGCGCCGGGCGAGCAGCAGTTGTCTCAGACGAGTGGGATAGCAGGAGAGAACAGCATGAGAAGAGGCTTCACGGGGCTTCCGCTGGGCATCCCGGAGAAGCGCCTTGGTGTGTTTTACATCATCTACCAGGACCGAAAGGACGGGAGGAGGCGAGGTGTGTCGGTCGTCTTGAAGCGGAGAGACGTCGTCGTCAAGATGAACGACAGGAAAACCCAAAATCCAGGCCGGAAGGCGGCGGGCGGCGGAGGCGTCTGCTGGTGTCGCGACACTGCAATAGGGTCGAGCGACACAGATGAGTGCTTGCGCTTCTTGGCCGACGGGTCGGAGATGCGAGATGTGCGTTTACGGCTGTCGTGGCTCGTTGTGGATGTGACCCAATCTTGCGTGTTAGCCTGTTGTACAGACGAAGTGCACGACGGGGGAGGCATCGGAGTCTCGTCGGCAAAGCGGCGGAAGACAGAGTCGACGAGGTTGTGGGCTTATCTGCATGTGACGTTGTGTTCCCTGCAGCCGATTTTGATGATAAACGAGTGGTAAGGTGTTGGCCGACAGACCGGCATGAGAAGAGGCTTCCCGGAATTTCAGCTTGGCATTCCGGATCAGCGCCTTGGTGTGTCGTACGACTTCTACCAGGGCCGACAGGTCGGGAAGAGGCGGGGTGCGTTGACCGTCTTGTAGCGGGGAGTCGTCGTCGTCGTTGTCGAGCCGGGCGCGCAGCGGTCGACATGGAGAGAAGGGATAGCCGGAGAAGAGAGAGCAGCATCCGAGGCAAGAGCAGTGTCCGACCGGGCAGCATCCATCATCGGAGATGAGCGACACGAAAATCCAAAATCCAGGTGGGAGACGAGGTGACGTGACGGAACCTCTGGAGAAAAATGAATGCCGAGACCAACCACGTTCTCGCTTATATAGAGAGGGCTGCGCATGCGCAGTGCGTCATGCAAGCAGGCGTCTACAAGCAACTAAAAAACCTCCAGGGAGACATTAATTGAGGACAATGTAATGCTAAATTATCAGGTTAATATGTTTGGCAAACAAAGAAACGTGCGTTTACTAGCAGTTAACTTTAAACTAAAATTTTCTAAGTTTAAGTAACTAAGTAAATAATGGTTGGAAACAGACTGAAGCTCTATTTACATTTATTGAACATTGGTTGATAAAATATTTACAAAAGTGTTTAGTTTGCAGGTTCAGTTTGCTTACAACAAATCTTGGTTTTAGATTTCAGCAACAACAAAAAAATCGTTAAGCAAATCGTGCTTAACACTCAAGTACCAACAACGATCAAGAAATTTCAGTAACTTCAAACTAGAAGTACATTTTCACAAAAATGCAAGTAATATTGAATAAAAATTCAACTCATATGATGTTTTTATACTTCGGAAACGGCTCCAATTTGCCTTCTGCGCGGACCCCGAGGAGTGCTAGACATGTAAGGCAACTTAGAATTTGTTTAGAGCCTACATTTCCAAGCATCCAATTCACTGGTTGGTGGAGAATTTGGTCAGCCAAATTCGGCGCCAACGACGCTCGAGCCACTTCCTGTTTGCACGAGATAGCTGACCGTTTTTACTTACGCAAGTAAAATTCCAACTTGGCGCTAAATCATTGAGCCGAGGTAGCGGACACGTTTTGCCTCATAGTTTTAAAACTACCCAACCTAATTTAAAAAGGTAAATATATTTGGAATCTGAACATTATTAAGATCAAAGGCTAAGCATATTTTACGAAGATTTAAGAGACTTTGAAAAAAATAATAAGTGAAAACAGCAACATTAGCGCTAACAAACCTGCGTCGTACACGTGAGTTGTTGCAAGTTATAAACAGTTTCTGACATAAATAAAATTGATTATTATGCTGTGTGAAGTACCCCTATTGTTTGTGAGAGAACTTTAAACAATTATGAAACGTGTAGGTAACATAATCTACGTGGCTTTATGCCGAACTACAACGATGTGCGTTACAATTTTTCGCAGCAGCGCTGTTTACATTTTGGTATTTATTAAAAAATACATAAATTCGAAATTGAAGATTTCAGGCCTTCAGTAAGACCACTTGGGCTTTCTCGACGATCTTCTCAGATTTCAACGATTTTAGTGTAAAAGTTCAATTTCTCCAGCACACCCTACCTCACCAGCTTTAGGGTTGGCAGTTTCGATTTAAAAAATTTGGCGTTTTGTTGCTTGGAGGTAGCCTAGTTCCAGTACCGTAAAGAAAATGTTGCAAATTCCTTACAACGTGGATGGGATATAGAACGTGTGTTGAAAGACGGGAAAGGGAACCGGTAGAGCATTTGCGCAAGGCGGACGATCCGAGATAAAAGCGTGGATCCAGTTTATTATAAAATTTGGAAAACCAAGAGCTTTTAATTTAAAAAGAAGCTTGGAGTGTACCACAGATTCGAAGGCTTCGGAAATCAAAATCGAAAATCAAAATAAATCACGTCAGTGGAAATGCCGATATCGAGGGCCTGAAGGTTTCAATGATTTTACAAGGGGTGACTGTTAAAGAAATAGGTCGATAATTTTGAGGATCAGATGGATTACTCTTTTTATGAATAGGTACAACGTTAGCGGTCGACCAAGCTGGAGGGATGCTTCCGGTTTGAAGAGATTTAGAAA